>KE505799.1:183909-197320 GCA_000441515.1 Elaeis oleifera
AAGAAAGATATTGAGAGATCAGTGAAGCACATCATGGACCACACCATATCTATCAAAGTGTGATTCTTCCTTTCTGCTACACCATTTAATTGGGGTGTATAAGGAGAGGTCTATTCAGAGAGAATACCTTTACTTTTAAGATGATCAAGAAACTTACTAGATAAATATTCTCCTTCTTGATCAGATCGAAGAACCTTGATACTTTTTTCAGTTTATTTTTTGATCATATTTTGATACTTCTTGAACTTATCAAAGACTTCGGATTTATATTTCATAAGATACATATATCCGAACCTTCATAGATCATCCATAAAGGTGATAAAATAGGAGTATCTTCCTCTAATCTGAGTTATCATCGGTCCACATACGTCTATATGTACTAGGGCTAACAACTCATTTGCCCTCTCTCTATGTCCAGAGAATGAAGTCCTGGTCATCTTATCTATGAGACAAGATTTTCAAGTTTTCAATGATTCATATTCATAAAGGTCAAAGAATTCTTCTTTGCATAACTTGTTTATCCTTGACTTACTAATATGACTAAGGCTGCAATACCAGAGATATGTGATATTCACATCTTCTTTGTTTCTTTTCATATTTTTTTCAATATGAAAAATATTTTCATTGAGTGCAAGAATTAAAAGATTGTTATCAATATGACCACTGCCATAAAATTATTAGAAAAAAAAATAAAGCATCCATTTTCTATTAGCCTTATTTCATAACCCTGTTTAATAACAAAGGTATAGAACTAATATTTCTAATGACTTTTGACATATAATAATAGTCTTTTAATTCTTAAATTTGTCTGAAGATAAATCAAGCATATAGGTTCTCACAGCTTCTACGTTAATGGACTCTCTACTTATGCTATAAAGCTCGAGATCACTTCTTTTCAGACCTTTGATATTCTGTAGTCACTATAATGAATTATAAATATGTGATCCACAAACGACATCCAATATCCAAGTATCAGAGTTTAAACCACTCAATAAAAATAGATTTGTATCATATACACACCTTTTGGTGCTAAACTCGCACTCTACTTCAATCTTGCAAGCTAATTCTTATAATTATTCTCTCAATACCTAAATTTGCCACAAAATGAACAGATAATATCCAAGTGGACATCCTTTGCCTTTCTATTTTTGTAAATATTATTGCTGATCAATCCAGGATCAAGAATATCCAGAACATCAGAGTTTTTCTCTGGTACGAACTTAATTTGTAAGTTCCTCAACCAATCCACATAATTTAGATTGGTCAATATATTTTATTTATGATATTATGCAGTGAAAATAAAGAAGCAATAATACAGATTTAAATCTACATAAATAAAGAACAATAGTATAAGCAGACCACTCATGTTTGACATACATAATTAGATGAGGTCTTTTAACTAGTTATGTCTCCTGCTATTTTATCGGATACTATAGCCCTCTCCTATGGTAAACGAGAAACTCTAATCTGATTTCTTAATAGAGATGAGACCTTAATCCCTCAATAAAGTCTTGTGGATATCACAACAAATCTCAATGAGTTCATAAGTAGGAAAACCTATCCAATTGCATCTCATATAATTCTCAACATAAATTTTACCTCTAAAATACTTATAGCTTTGTAGATATCACAACAAACTATAGTATTTTTAGTTAAGTCAGATCCTTCATTTTCATATAGCCATATCTGAAAAATACTATCCTTGTGGATATTACAATAAAGCAATATATCCAAATATATCGTAAAGCATCTAATATGCATCAAGACAAACTCACATCAATCTCCATAGCAAGCTTTATAGATATCACAACAAACTTACTATGATTTTTGACAGGGTATTGACTAGGCATAAAGAAGACATATGTAGTGTTCCAAACACTGAACAATCTTTATTCAAGACTCGAACTAATCTAATTGGTTAGAAAGTATTAAGATTGGTGGGGGTCCCTCTGTTGCTTTTCTTAGACACCAATAAAATTGGCCAAATTAGTAAATAAAATCAATTAAAACATCACTGCATTTGAAACACTCCTTAGACACCAATTGATTAATCGATTCAAAAAATAGATCAACTTCTGGTTCACAACACTATGACTTAATATGATTTTTATGAGGGCTTTAATGATCTCATGCATATCCTAATTTAATCAATCATAACGATGCACTATTATAGTTGTATTTTCATAAACATAACAACTAATCATGGCATCTAATCATATTTCTAAAATATGAAATTATAATCATACAATATGATCATACCAACTTAAGCATATCATATGCATGAATATAAAATACTCTTTTTGTGGTTCTTCTTTTTGGGATATCACAGTGGCACCCTTACACACCATAAGAATACCCTATGGAATGGAAAGAGAGGATCTTTGAACTCTACTTGCTCTTATGACCGAACGGCCCGATGATGAACCACAACTTGAGTACTAGGCTACTAAAAAAATGTATACATACATCATGCATTTAATGTAATGTATCTAAAATATATCTCTAAGATATATTAGGGTTTGGATGTTCAATCGAGTTCAACTATTGACCCGACTTGAACTAAACCAAAACCCAAGCTTGATCATAATCAAGACAATATTCTAATCTTTGATTCTATAAATCAAGGTAGGCTTAAATACCACTATTGGGTTTTGATGGTACAGTAGAAGGACTAGATGTTAAAATTTCAATCAAAATACCTAATGCACTGAAAACCCTAATGTCCAGAAATCTTTGACTATAACAATCAATGTAGAATTGAATTAAATTTGGATAAGATGAATACCTGTAGCGCTAATCCAATTTTCATAAGGCATCCAAGTGTTCGCCCTCTAATGGTGATTTACATGAAAATCAAACTAAAGATAGTGCTCCTCTTTCACCTTGCTTCAAGAGTTCTAGCCCCTAGAACTCGACTAGCCCTGTATCAGTCAGGCTTCTCTAAGAACCTAACTCGATCCTCTTAGAACCTCCTCTGAAGTTCTAAATTTTCTTCTTTAAGACCTTTCTAACCCTTCTCTGGATCAGATAAGGCTTTATCTTAAATCCCAAAGCCTTATCCTAAAACTAAGATAGGTTGTAAGAAAGAAAAGAGAGCAACGGAGAAGAATTAGAAAGCAGATCTGAATGCATCGGACACCCAGTGCCCAGACCCTTTTATAGCCATCAGAGGGGTGTCCAAATGGAAGGACATGCCTCATCCAAAAATTCTATATAATCTGAATATCAGAGATAAGACATCCTTCAAGCAGAAGGACTCTTATCAATGATACGTTGATCAGTACGTCCACCCGTGCATGTGATCAAAGAAGGGATGTTTTCGCATCCCTTCTCAAATTAGAAAAATCCAAATTTTTATGTAGATAGAGGATTTAAATTTGATGCTAGATCACCTAATAAGGAGATAAAAATTCTCACAAAAGGATGTGTTCTCTTATTTCTTCACGCGAATACCTTATCATTATGCGCACGTGAGGGGAAGCTTCTGACGTCCGATTGATCTCCTGATAAGTCTGGAAAAATTCTAGATAATTATCCATAAAATAGCTGATTGAAAATAGAACAATATCTAATAGGTGGTGTTCTAATTTAAACATGTTTGATCTGTAGAAGGACTCTCCAAATGTAAAGAGATGCGATGCTTCACCGCACACGTTCGTAGAGATCCTTTCTTTCCAATTTTTCTCCACCCCATGAAATTCAGAAAAAATCTATCTCATGCTTTGAGATGTGCACCAGAGGATGGAGGGTGATGTGGGCTACCACACCATCTGAATCCCAAGCTAGAAGGACTCCTTCTCACGCAACACGCGCACACAATTCTTTTTTGCACCAAGAGTCCTTATCCAAGAGGGCTCTTAATATTTGGTGTTAACTTAAGATGTGGCACCTTATTTTAGGTTGGTTCTAGGTGGCACGACCTAACCCAATTGCTCACTAAATTGGGTTAGCAAATTAGCAAGGTATGAGACTCAATTGATCTCCCAATGAGCTAGGATTTCCACACGTGCTAGCATGCTTACTGGGAACCCTGATTGAATCTAAAATTCCAATCAACCTTATCAAAAGAGTTTTGGCCAGTTTTATATGTGTGTGACCTATTGGGTTTTACATCTAGCCAGTAGTAGGTCTGGATGCAAGTTGATCTAATTTGATTAGATTCCAATCTAACCGATTTAAGTCCAATCGAGCTAACCCGAGTTCAACAATTAGAATCCTTTCTAATTGATGATCGAATTAAACTCTTTAACTTGATCAAATCTATAAGTCAAGATTGATATCTAGCAACGTATCATAACTATACAGAGATATAAAATTTGATGAAAATATCAAACATATCCTTCAGTGGTAAGTTACCGTGTAATTCAATCCTTCGATCATCCCTACATCCTGAATATGTTCATGAGTATGAAATTATGTCAAACTCAAACACATATTTATATCAATTCTCTATTGATCAATGATGACTCCAATGATGAAGTATTAGAAACTCTTTCTAATCTCCTTCTGCTTTTGGCTAAAAGATTTTTTTGAGTCATCTAGGGATGAGAAAATACAAGATGCGATCTTCTCTTACTAGGAGTGATCGATTTCATGTTGATCTACTCATAACCTTCATACACACTCTATCATATCCAGAACATCTCGTACATGTCTTAATACCATGCCTAGGTATGAACCAAAATCTCGGTTCATGTGTACAAGATTTCATGATGATCTCGGGTCTAAGGATCACTTGCACAACTCTTACTTAAAGAACTATCTTTGACATACAAGTAAGACTTCTATAAGATATTCTCTTATCGTAGAGCCAGTTCAGTGGACTTATTTCAAATGAGCATCCACATCCTTGTATTAGTATCCCATATAAGTGGCTAATGAGATCTGCCACTCTCTCTGTCGAGCATACATAGGATGTGCCAGTCTTTCTAGAATATTGATCTCTGACTCAATGCTCCTACGATCAAAAATATTTAAGATTAAGATTTTATGATTTGAGGCCTCACTAGCATGACCCATTCATGTCTCTTAAAATCATTGTCCTAATCTTTGGGTTCATCATAATCTTAGACATAATAAGATGCAGCTAAAATGATGAATCAATGCTTTATTTATTATCAAATAATAAATATCATTACATGAGTTGAAAAATTACAAAGAAAATTCCATCGTAACATACTTGCGATTGATTTTCAGAGCACTCTTCTTTCATAGGCATGTTCTGAAAATCATGTGCATGCGTCACGAGCAAACCGCCTCTCCACATTCCCAGCCAAGCACATGCGAAACTACTCTCTTCACCCGACCAAAGTTTGGACTCGGGAGTAGGGGCATGTGTTAGAAAATTCTGTTTAGAATGATGGTGTGGAAAGGCTGGAGAATAATGGTGTGGAGAGGTTGGAGCTCAACATGCTAGTCTCCTGTTTTTCCTGACTTCTCATCGGTTACCCTCTCGACGGATAAATACTCAGTTGTCGAGTAATCGGTCGGCACACCACCATTCGAATAGTCGAGACTTCATTGGCCAACTTTTGGTGACTTTCTAAGTTGATTCATAGGCTGGCTTCTTGAGATTAGTGCCAGATCCAGCCTTGTTTCCTTCTCGTCGAGTGGGGACCCCACTCATAAGCTAATAGCGGATTGGCAGCCTAAGGCCTAGGCACCGATCAAGTGGTAAAACATCTTGGGTCATGTCGCATATTTCGAGTGGTCAGCTGCCCACGACCCCATCTGGTTGACTTAGCCCTCGACCAGTCAGTATAAAAATAATACACGACGCCAACTTGCTGACTTTTAATCATTTCTATGTTAAATGGCCTTTGCTTGACTTGACTTTTAAGGGACGGCCCTCAATGATCTGACCCCTAATTAGCCCTATGATGGAGCAAAGCCTTCGCATGATTTTGGGTGGGGAACCCATTACTTGGCTCTTAGCCGTCCATTTATCGGATGGCCTTTGATTGATCGAAAATATAAATTTCAGCATGAGAAAAGTATGCTACCAGTACGCATTAAGGATAAACTTGCCTTTTCATTGATGAGAGACTTTTACAAAAAAAAATGAAAAAAAAAGAAAAAGAGAGAAGTAGGGAAAGGCAGGTATGATGATGAGGATTTATTCCACGTCAGAGGAGGAAGTGAACAATTCCTCATCGCTATTCCCTGGCTGAAGATAGCGAAGACCAATTGAGGCATCATCTTCCACAACTGGACCTTGCAGTCCTTAAAGTCCTGGATAAAGGTAGAGGCGGCAACGTCAGTGACTTTCTTCTCAAATGCGGCTGAGGTCCAGAACTCCTCAATGCATCGATCCCGCACAGCCGTTGGAATCTATAGAGAGGAGTCAGAGGCACAGGCTCCCCTCATAGGTGGCAACTGCTCCCTCTCGATGGGAGTCCGATCGAGTTGCTCCTGGTTGGGCTGGGGGGCAGGAGCATAGGTGGTACATCGAAACAAATGTTGGAGGACTGTCCCGGTCCCTTCTTCCTCACCCTCTCGAGCGAAGCGGCCTCCCTCTTCGCCGCTACCTGCTTCTCTTTGACAGCTAGCTTTACTTCTCTCTTAGAGGGCATTATTGTGGCTAAAATGATAGGGCTGCAGATGCTATAAGGGGGTATGGATGGCAATACCTAAAACTACCAAACTCCTTATATAAGTGCCAACCTCCCTGTTGGAACTCGATCATTGACTTGAAGGGTCCTGACGGTCCATCAGGCGGTAAACGACACATCCTTTCTAACCCAAAAAATCAATGAGGGATGGCTCTTCACGGAGCCATCCATCACCAAGTGGAAGCCGTCCATTGGCTCTAGCCACCACTTGGGTAAATTCCTTCTGGAAAACAATAGTCATCATACCCATCTGATATGCCAGCTTTCGAAGCGTCATTCCTTCACCATTTTCCAAAGCGCCAAACTGTCCACATGTGTATAAGGCAGTGAGCCTAGTGGAACTCCAAAGATCGCTCATCTCGACCATCCGTTGAGGGGTCTACACCGAAAGCCACTCGAGTATTAAGGCTCAACAACTATCAGATCTCCATACAAGATGAGAAAGAACACAATAAGGGTCAACTTCATTTATGTCCCAGCTATAGAAAATCATTCTGACTAGACAAGTGGTGTTGACAAGGAAGCAAAATTAAACATCGAAGAATAATTATCAGCTCTTCTCCAACTACTCATTGGAATTCTTCCCTTATGCCCTTGCGCTCTCGAAAATAATATCCCGAGTCATGACTTTGCTTAACAAGCTGTGAAAGATAGAAGGATGAGGGACATCTCTTAAAAAACTAGAAAGATCAAGCCCAAGAAATAGCATCCTAATTTGATTTCGACATCTCATGAAACCAACCTCAAGGCCGTAGTTGAACATGCATCGGATCCTATCGTCGAGACATTCAGGGGAAGGGCTACTAGGTTCCCCTCGTGGGGACCCTCACCTTTCTGAATCCCCACTGACTTGGGGCCTTATCGAAGTAAGCCTATTCCCCCTCGATGGAGGCTCAGCTGTGATTCACGGTCGACTAGCACTTGGCTTGGGTCCAATCATGGTTAAGGTTCATCATCACGAGACAATTCCCTCACAGCATGGATATGGGTGTTGCTACGTCAGTAGGTTGCACCTGAGAATCAGGTTCTACCCTCTCCTGGGCACACTCAAGATTCAAGATCTTCTCCCTTGCATCACGTAACTTGCACTGAAGTTGTGCGATGAGTGCTGCTGATTCTCACTTATTTCTTTGGCTGCTCTCGATGACTCCAACATTAAAATCCTCTCCTGAGCCCGTTGGAGTCGATGGCTATATCGGAGTACCCTAGCAGCCATATCCCAAGTCACCTTCTTGATGATTTCTAATAATCTTTTGCACTCTACAGTCAATCTATCCCTTTCCTCGGTATGAGCTCTATCCCTCGGCCAAACAGCCCCCCGATGATGCTCGACCTCTGGTGTAGCTTCTCTAAACACCCTCTTGACCTTGGAGAGCTCCTTTTTTTGATTCGAAACCTTCTTGCTCAATACTTTCACCTTGCTCTCTAGGTCATTAATGCAAGCCTTGATCCGCACAGCAAAGGGGCTGACAAGGGCTCAGCTTGAAGGATAGGGAGACCGCCCCCATCGACAGCTTGTCAAGGAGACTAGATGAATACACACAAAATAGTATAATTTGAAAAAATAAAATTCATTTCACTGATGAAAAGTCATCTTTATATAATAGCAAAAATAAAATTACAAGATACTCTAGCTTCCGACCTCACTTGAAGGGACTCTCAAGCTCTGAATAGCTTCTGACGGGCCTACAGATGCTGCAATTAGAATGGCAGCCTCTGGCAGGCCCACCGGCACCACATTTGGAGAAGAAGCCTCTGACAGGTCTGCAGGCACAATCGTTGGAGAAGTCAATGTCAGAGCTATTACGTTGGTAGTTGGAGATGAGGAGACCTCGACGACCATCCGTTCCCCTTTCGGTTGTCCTTGAGCAATCTCATGATCGAAAGGGACAGGCTCCTCCACCGTTTCCTCCTTATCCAAGAAAGAGAGGTCCACCGTAGGGAACTGAGCAGTGACCAAACATCGGTAATCCTTAAATCCACTCTCCAAGCTAGCATTGAAGGATGTTTGATCGAAGGCAACTTTCATATCTTTAAATTCTTCAGAAACTTTGAATGCCTCCACTGCAAGATGCTTGGCCTCAGTCACCCACTCATCGGCCCTCTTCTCAATTTTGATAGCTTTCAAGGCTATCTCGTGCTGCCTCCCCCTCTCGGAGACTAGTTTCACTTCTGCTTTCCTCAAAGCTTCGACAGAAGCATTCACCCTCCGCTCTGCCTCAGGAACCTGAGACTTAGTCTTCTTGAGTTCTTTTTCTTTGTGAGCTTCTGCCTTGGCTAGTGCCTCCTTAAGGCGTCCGACTTCTACCTCGGCCACCTTGACCTGAGCGTGAACCTTAACCACTCTACCCATGCAGTTGCACAATTCAGCGAGAAAATGAAACATCTATAGAGAGATCGTGTAAAAGGATGAGGGACAAAAGAAAAAAGAAAATTTGAGAAATGAAGTGTCATGACAATACCTGGTGGAAAGAAGTCACAGCTTGTCTGCATAGATAAAAAAGCCCTATCCTTTGGGTTCCTCTTGCTCTGTGGGAAGGAGCGTACCTTCCATCAACCTTCGAACAAGCTTCTAGTTGTCAAAAGTGGCATCCTTGGGAGCGTCGTGCGGGTGGATGCCACCGTCGGACGACCCCTCTACAGAGACAGGTGCATTGGGGGCATCCACCAGAGATGAGGGCCTTTCTCCCCCGAGAGTAGGAGAATCTGAAACAGAAGTAGGGGCCACTGGATGAACATGTACCAGACCGAGCGAAGGGGGTGACCTCAGCCAGACGAGGCATGCTCGATTGGGTAGGAGTTGCAACTACGACTCTGCTCTCAATCAGAGGGACCCATTCAGATGGGGCCCCACCTTCGCCAACCTCGACGATCTTTGCTCTCTTCAAAGAATCCTCGACAGCTGAAGCCGTCCTTCTCTTAGGGGCATTCTTCTGTAGTTTGTCTAAAATTTTGAGCTCCATGCCTACAAGAATGCGATAAGGATTAGAAATGGGAAAAAAGGGAGGAAAGGATTATAACTTCCTGCTCACCCTTGGGGATGACTGGGCTAAGCCTCGCATCATATAGGGCCTCCTCGGACAGTAGCTTCCCCAAGGGAGGAACCTTGAAATCCCTAAGTACTTTAAAGTGGCCTTCCTCCTCAACCTCTAGCCTTGGGATGCTACCTGTTGAGTCCTCCGATCAACCCCAGTTCGGCAAGTCCCAACTACCAAGCGACGATCGAGAAACAAAAGAAATGCTCCTTCAACCCATGAACAGAGGTAGGAGTGCCTCTAATCAAAGGAGAAATTTTTTTTGAGTCGCAAAGTACCACCAGCCCCTGACATGTGGGTGCCTCTTAATGTTGAAGAAAATTTGACAAAGAGGGATGGAAGGCCGGACATTCGCCATAGCACAAACAACTAAGAATCCGATGACAAAACAGAAGGAATTCGAGATGAGAGTGTTGAGAGAAATGTAGTAAAATGGGAAGAGGGCTAGAACAAAAAAGGGATAGGAAGCCGCAGACTAGCATCAAGCACTTCCTCGTACACAGCCAGTCGGTCGAGTGGTGGGTCGTTTGCCCATCTGGTGGTCTCGGAGAGCTCCAAATCGAACTCCAATGGAACTCCGTACAAAGTTTGAATCCTGCCCAAATCTTCCAACCTTAGCATGAAACCAAAGTCACCAGGTTCGAAAGCCAAATCGACCTCGAAACCCTTATATCTTTTGACAAGATTCTTAGGACCTACTCCTGAGGAGGTGGACCATTCTCCGATCGAACCAGCAGACCCCGCCATTAAAGTAATTAAAAAAAGACCAAAATCCGAAGGGAGGGAAGAAAAGGTCGAAACAAGCGCTACACGAATGGATGAAAGAGAATAGCCAAGAAAGACTAACCTGAAGAGAGAGGAGAAAGTAGAGGAGATGATCGAAAATAATAAGGGCAACTCCTAGGCTGCCCTCAGAAATGTCAGCATGATGAAGAAACTCAGGTGGAGCTGACCTGGCATGGCGATGAATCAAAAGAGAAGAAGAACCGAAATAAAGAGAGGAGACACGAAACATTGGCCGAAAGCATGAAAAGGAAGGAAGATGGCACAAGTTTATGGCTGAAAAAGGATGGTTCTGGAAGATCATGAATCATGATTCTTGAACGAGCAGTCTACATGTGGCTTCTCCCCATCAGTCGGTTCTCCACCATCAGTCATTTGAATTAATGCGCCAAGCCTAAAAAGGTGCCCGTCAGAATTTGAAATTAAAATTCTACATTTTAACCATGATTACCTATCCAAAACCCTCACATCCACCTCAAAAATCATGCATATTTCTGCTTGAAACTCTTCACATATTCGGCACTAGGAACCAACGGTACTCTCCTCGCCTGACCAAAGCTTGAATTTGGGAGTAGGGGGCATGTGTTGGGGAAAAATCCATACGGGTCGAAAATGTGAAGAGGTCCAAGATCCAGAATGGTCAGATCTAATTTTTGAGGGCACAAAGCCTTGAATGACTCATAATTGGTACCCCATCAGCCAAAATTGATGAGTCTTACTTGGAGTCATCGAGAACTCCTCTGGCGGCCTACTCTTCACCACCGATTTGTTAGATGTATGTCCTAGAAGCCAATATGGATGATACATTGTAATAAATCTAGAATACAATTTTATACTTAATATATTGATATGATCAATAAAGGATAATTTTTTTTCATTCAAGTGTGATGTATCCTTGAATCGTCCATAGAATTAGCTTCGATATATGTTCTCAAAGTGCTGAGAATTAGAGACATGTATTTAATTCTTAAAGGCTCCAGGTCATAAGATCATCATGAGGGTGATAATAGATCTAGATAGACTGGCACACAAATCACTTTCTTTGGGATAGATGGATCTCTAATCTATAGTGTAGAGATACAGGATGACAAGTACAAATGGTTGTTAGAGAACAACTGGCACTAAGCGTGATCATACGAGAGATCACTTTGATTTCTATTCAATCGTCAGTGATTGTCTCGATACTGTAGTTGTGTGACTGATCTTTTGATTTGAAATAGTACTGCTACTCGTAGTGAGGTTGTTGGAATTTGATTGACACATAAACATGGGTCTCAATGAGCTCTTGTAGTAGATATTGGCGACAGTTGGTCTACTGTAGGAGTGAGGTGCGCATCAAGATAGGATCTATCGACTTTGATAGAGAGGAGTAGTCCTATGAGATTTGAGAGGCTAAATCTAAGAGTCTGTGGCCACAGTAGTGTGATTGATAGAAAAGAGTTTTCAAAGAAGTCCCAACTGGACTTGAGCTAATCAATCTATCATATGATTGATGTTGAAGTTTGACGATTTATCCATGACCTGCCATCTAGTCGAAACTCACGATAGAGGGACTAAATCATATATTAACTGCACCTAGAGATTCATTTCAGTTCTACTGGATTACCACTACATACTGTTAGGTATCACTGGTAGATTGTGAGAGCTCACTAGGGTTGTTTCGGATCGACAATCTTTATTGAGTTAGAGTGAAATTGTTCCGATCCATTGAAAAGAGTTTCAATAATATGATGATAAAGATCATTGTATGTCCCACTATCAGATAGAATTGAACTCATGAGATCATACAATAAAGAGATTAAGCCTAAAATAAGTAATTGAGCTTATGAAGTGTCAATTGAATTTAGAGAAACTTATTGGGTTCATGGTAATCTTGCTAGCACATGGTTGGACCTAATTTCTTTTTTTGTTGAGATTACTTATTTGATAAGTTAATTCTAATCTAATTACCTACTAATAACCTATATGAATAAGATTTATGAGACTCCAATTATAGGGTGTCTAAGGTTATGGATTACATAAATTAAGGGTGCAAGTCCCTTATGAATCTCCTTGATAGTTATTATGGGGCGTCACTTTGATTTGATCAATTTGGGCATATCCATTAATTAGAGGGCCTTTGATTTTCATATGGGGTGTCTCTTGGGTGTAAAAGAGGGTGTCTAACTATGGGTGCAAGAGCTCCAATAGTTGGCACCTAATGGGCTTCCTAATGTAAGTTGGATAACTTAAGTTAATAGGAATCCTAATGCAAGTAGGACTTGTATTATATGATTAAATAGGATTCAATCTTTATGCTTATTTTAAGAGACTTCTCCTAAAGTTTTTAAAGTATTAAACCAGCAGCCCTCACACCCAAAGCTCTCCCACGCTCTCTCTTCCTCTCTCTTTCTCTTCTCTTAGGTGTTCTATACACCCCTTTCTTAAGATGCACATCCCAAGGAGTTTCATGCAAAAAGTGTTTAGGTACCTCTTTCTTACTGGTTTCTAGCATCTGATAGCAGCACATAGAAAGGAAAAACTCTAGAGAAGAGGAGAAGAAAAAGATCAAGGAGAAAGATCAAGTGTTGATCGCATCCAAGCTTCGTTTAGATTCAGCAGCTGAATTTTGGATAATCAAAATTCAAATTATAGAGAGCTATTTCAGGCTGATCTTGAGTAGATATTTGTAGAGATCAGACACTTGTACGGCTAATAGAGAGCCTCATCTTTTTTAGATCCAGTTTTGAAGAAAGAGATTGCGAAATAGGTATGTGATTTGATCACAATCTGAATTTTAGTATATATCAATTTCAACATATGAATAGATCCATATGATTTTATATTTTATACATGCATAATTTAGATTAAAATTATTTAATCTTATTCTCCACTGTAGTATTATAAATAAATTTTAAACACACATGCATGCACCAAACCCTGAATTCCAACAATGGTATCAGAGCCACGGATTTTCATATGTTGAATTTTGATATACATATT
>KE505799.1:234175-244346 GCA_000441515.1 Elaeis oleifera
AATATATTTATTATTAATAAATCAATTACAATACTTGATTGCTCAACCGTCAACAGCTTGACGATTGGCTTTTGGGACACATTTTCCAACACTACGCCAATCAAAATAAGACAGCTCGATAATTCCATCCTGCTGACTCAGACAAAATGAACCTCTGCTGACTAACTAAGCATCGAATGTGGCCATTGTACGACTCTGACAGGCTACATCAAGGTCATATCACTCAGGCACCATGCCTTGATCGGCTAGCTGTGCACCGTAATAGGATACTACGATCTTATTAAATACACCCCAAAATCATTTATTAGACCCCACATCTGATAGCGTCTGCCATCGTGAGTGCATCGAATAAAAGACATGCTCGCCGTCGGCATTTAAAGAAGACCATGCGGCACCATGCGACGCCATACAATATGACATGATTGACATGATCGTCTATCCTCTCATCATTCATTTTATTTTTCTATAAATAGAGATTAGCGAGGACCCCTCCAGGTATGCAGATACACACAATCTCAAAATTCAGAGACTCTATCACTCTTTCTTCTTAAGCGATTCACTGATTTGAGCGTCGGAGGGTCTTCACCAGAGCCACCTCCGATGGGACTTGTTTTGCAGATCTTCCTTCTTGGACATCAAGCGAAGCCCAGCACCATCTCACTCTAAACTTTATCATCACCTTTCATCTTGTTCTTGACTGTGTGCACCTTCTTTAGCGATAATACCTCATTCATCGACGATCCTACTGTCAGTTTCAAAGTGCAATTCCTAGTCGGCTTCTGACCGACTACCGACTATCCATCGGAGTAAGGCCGCAACAGTTTGGCATGCCAGATAGGGAGATCAGAGGTAGTAGATGATTGAGCAGAGAAAAATTTTTTCTCTCAAAGACCTCCATGGCCAAGATAAGGGCATAGAATATCTCTGCTAGTTCAATTCAACACTTATTGCGGCGTGATGCACCTCTGGCAAACAATGGAGAGCTAAGTGCTTCACGACCGTCGGTAACAGCAGATCCTGGATTTGCTGCCCTCATGCAATAGGTAAAAAATCTGATGGAGGCTGTTCAAGGTCTCCAACAACAACAACAGTTGGGAAAGGATGCAGCATGTGATGCGGCTTCCAAGCGTGGTCACCGATCGCGATCTCAAACCTATCACTCTATGCAGCATTTTCGTTGAGTGAGTTCTTCGCTTGCCCGATGACCACCACATTCGGAGTCTCAGCGTACTTCGCATGCCGATTCTGATGATCGTTGGTCCCCATGTTCTCCTCGATAAACTCACTACAAGGGAAGAGGCCATGGTCCCCTTTGAGATCTTCTTCTTCTGAGGAAGGCTCTACTCTAGGCTACTCACGGCATCTTGATATATAGCAACAATGATTGGATGAATACGATCAAAAATTGAAGGAGATAGATCACCATCTGGAATGGCTCCAAACCAACCACTATGACCCGATCGATGAATTTGGCATCAGCACGAATCTACCTTTCTCAAGATGGATCATCGACGAGCTAGTTTCTAGTCGGTTCAAAATATCGCAAATCGAGCCATATGATGGCTCTTCAAACTCACTCGATCATCTTGAGAGCTATAAAGCCCTCGTACTTTTACAAGGGGCATCTGACGCCCTCCTTTGCATTGCTTTCTTGGTTACACTCCAAAAATTGCTCGAGCATGGTACTCAGGGCTACAGTCGAGAAGCATTAATTCTTTCAAACAGTTTGAGCAGCTGTTCATGGCATACTTTAGTACAAATCGAAGAGTGCCTAGAACTACTGACAGCCTTTTTTCTATTCATCAGTAGGATGAAAAATCTTTGCGAGAGTTTGTGGTGCATTTCAACACTGCTACCCTGGAGGTCAAGGACCTCGATCAGGCGACGGCCATTACGGCGATGAAGCAGAGACTCTAGAACTCTAAATTCATCTACTCTTTGGACAAGATGCTTTCTCAATCCTATGTCGAACTCCTCGAGCATGCATAAAAGTACATCCACGCCAAGGAAGCCACAACTGACCGACGCTAGTTCGAGGAGAAGGGCCAGAAGAAGAAGGCAAGGAAGGGAGGAGGCTTCGGGGAGTCCAGTCGGATCCGCACCAAGAATGAGGCTCCACCTCTCCGACCAAGCCAGAAGCCCAAAAATTTTATGGGCAGGTATGACTCCTACACCCCTCTGACTGCTTCTCGATCACAGATTCTAATAGAGATAGAAGGAGAAAGCTTCCTTCGTCGACCCCCACTAATGAGGATAAAATCTCATGATCAAAAGTGCTACTGCTGCTTCCATCGTGACCATGGACATGATACAAAGGAGTGCCGTCAGTTGAAGAATGAGATCGAGAACCTGATAAAGTGGAGATATCTTGGGAAGTATGCGCAAGAGTGTCCTACACAACTACCTTCTGATCTACCTTATCTAGAATCCGAAGAGCAGACTCATGTCCAGCCAATAGCAGGCATGATCAACATGATCTCAATGGGACCATGACTCCGAGGGCAAACGACTGCGGAAGCACTTCCAAGCGCAAGCATGCCGACAACGATATCATTTTTACTAAAGCAGATCTGTGAGGAGTTTGACTCCTCACAATGATACTATTGTCATATCGATGACAATTATCGATTATGATATAAAGAGATGTCTTGTCGATAATGAAAGTTCTGCTGATGTGATTTTTTATGATTGTTTCTTTCAGATGCAAAAGCTTTCTGCTAAACTTCTCAAATCCATTAATATTCCTCTAGTCGAGTTTACAGCAGACTCAATCAAAGTGGAGAGCAAGATCGAACTCTCCATCACAGTTGGGCAACCACCTCGACAATCAACTGTTCACCTCAATTTTCTCATAGTCCGGATCCCATCTGCCTACAACATCATTCTGGGGTGGTCCAGATTAAATGCATTTCGAGTAGTCATCTCAACTTATCACCTACTCATATGCTTTCCAACAAAAAATAGATCCGGTGAGATGTGAGGAGACCAACAGTTGGCTCGATAATGCTACTTAATCATTATCAATGGAAAAAAACAGCTGGAACTCTTCTCGTCGATGACAAGCTGGATTAGAGAGAAATTGAAAGTTGAGGAGAACCCACAGAACAGCTCATCTCAGTTCTCTTATTCAGTGAAGATTCGAATAAAATCATTTAAATCAGATCTTCACTGAGCAAGAAATTACAAAAGGAGCTGATCAGCTTTCTAAGAAGAAATACCGACATCTTTGTCTGGTCAGCCTCTGACATGTCGGGCATCCCTCCAGAAGTTATTGTCCACCGGCTAAATATTAATCCCAACCACAAGTCGGTGAGACAGAAGAAAGAAGCTTTACTCTAGAGCGACAAAAGGCTATTAATGAAGAGGTTGACAAGCTATTGACAACCGACTTCATCTGGAGTTAATCTACCCAGATTGGCTCGTGAATGTGGTTATGATCAAGAAGTAAATGATAAATGGTGTATCTGAATCGACTACACCGACTTGAACAAAGTCTATCCTAAAGACAGTTTTCTCTCCCCGAATAGGTCAACTAATTGATGTGACAGTCGGACATCAGCTATTCAACTTTATGGATGCCTTCTCTAACTTCAATCAGATTCAGATGGTACCTGAAGATAAGGAGAAGATGACGTTTATCATCGAAAAGGGTTTATACTACTATAAAGTCATACCCTCTGGCCTCAAGAGTATCGGAGCAACATATTAAAGACGAGTCAATAAAGTCTTCAAAAGCCAAATCGAGTGCAATATGGAGGTTTACATCGATGATATGCTCGTGAAAAGCACTAAAGCCGCCCTCCACATCAGTGACCTGACTGAGGCTTTCGACGCCCTAAGGAAGCATCGGATGAAGCTAAACTCGACTAAGTGCACATTTGGCATCACATCAAAATTTTTTTCAATTTTATGGTGACAAAGAGAGGCATCGAGGCCAATCCCGAGAAGATCAAAGCAGTTCTTGACATGAAACCTTCGAATTCTCGAAAGGATATTTGAAGATTGGTGGGATGAATTGCATCCTTAAGTCGATTTATCTCGAAGTCTGTGGAGCGGTGTCTCTCTTTCTTTAAAATCCTTAGGCAGATGAAAGACTTCATCTAGACGAAAGAGTGTCAAAAATCTTTTGATGAGTTGAAGCAATACCTCAGCTTTTCTCTATTTTTGACTAAACCTAGCACCGGTGATGAATTACTCATATATGTAGCAATCACTACTGAAGCCATCAGCTCGATGCTGGTCTGAGAAGAAGATCAAGTGCAAAGGCCCGTCTACTATGTAAGCTGGGTATTGTGCGATGTCGAATTGAGATATTCCAAAATTAAGAAAGTCATCTTTACAATCTTGACTACTATTCGATAGTTACGGTCCTACTTTCAGGCCCATCCAATAAAGGTTCTCATCGACCTCCCCCTAAGGTCTGTACTTCACAGACCAAACACCTCAAAGAGAATGGCAAAGTGGGCGATCAAGCTCACCGAGTTTGATCTTTTCTTTATCCTAAGGATGTTAATGAAATCCCAGATTCTTGTCGACTTCATCATCGAGTGTACCCTGACAGACTATGATCAAGTCAAAGGTAATTCTTCAAAGAGTGCTCAAGAGCCCGCTTGGATTTTGCACATTGATGGGGCTTCAAACGCTCAAGGATGCAGCAAAGGCCTGATCTTGACTAATATTGATGAGATGGTGATTGAATATGCTCTTTGATTCAACTTTAGGGCTTCAAACAATCAAGCAGAGTATGAAGCCTTGATAGCCGGACTCAAGATGCTAAGGATCTCGATGTCAAGTGCCTATGGGTATTCATCGATTCTCAACTCATCATCGGATAATTTTGAGGAGAATATGCGATCCAAGATCTTATTTCTCCAAATATCTACAAAGACTTAAGTCTTTACGGTCATATTTTGATTACTTCAAATTTCTCACATCCCTTACTCTGAGAATGTCCGAGCTGACTTTCTATCCCATCTCGCTACCTCTGGTTGTGGCTATCTTGAAAAATATTCATCGAGCATCTCGAGAGCCCGAGCAATAACTCAGAGGAAGAAAACTGTCAGATTGAAGTCGGACGAGAGCTGAGTTGGATTGACCTGTTCATTGATTTCTTGACAAACGGAGCATTGCCAACTGATCCTGTTGAGGCGCATCGAGTAAAAAGGTTGGTGACTCAGTACCTAATCATGGATAATCAACTCTACAGAAGGTTAGCGTCTCTACCCCTGCTCAAGTATCTCCGACCTTCTGAGGCCGACTATACCCTCCAGGAGGTGCACGAAGGCATTTGCGGCAACCACTTAAGGGGCAAGTCACTGTCTTACAAAATCTTTCGACAGGGATATTACTGGCCAACCATGCAGAAAGATGCATATGATTTGGTGCAGGAGTGCAACCAATATCAAAGGTTCACTAGCATTCAGAGGCTCCCATCCAGCCATCTTACAGCCATTTCGACACCCTGGCCATTTGATCAATAGGATGTATGTGGACCCACTCGATCCATTCCCGCCTACCAGCGAACAAAGAAAATTTCTGTTAGTGGCCATCAATTACTTTACTAAGTGGATTGAAGCCGAACCATTGACATAAATAACGGAACAAAAGACTACCAGCTTTCTATGAAAATCTATCATCTGCTAATTCGATCTAGCCCGGCAATCATCATCGATAACGATCGATAATTTAACAACGTCAGATTCAAAGAGTTTTGTGTAAAGTATTATATTATCTACAAGCTCACTTTGGTCTGGCATTCCCAATCTAATGAAGAAATTGAGGTGACCAACAGGATGATTCTTCAAGATCTAAAGACCAGAATCTGTCAAGCTAAAGGAAGCTGGACTGACGAGCTTCATAGTGTCCTATGGTCTTATCGAACAAACCCTCGAATTTCGATTGGAGAAACTCCATTCAAGTTGATATTTGGAATCGAAGCCATGATTTCAGTTGAAATCGGCCTACCTTCAACTCGAGTGGAATACTACTATGAATCGACCAACTTGGATAAGAGATGAGCAGACTTGAATTTGCTTGAAGAAACTCAAGAACAAGCTCGACTAAGAATGATCTCCTATCAATAAAGGGTAGCACGATATTACAACTTTCGAGTTAAGCCAAAAATCTTTCGAGTAGGAGACTTAGTCCTAAGAAGAGAGGAGATTTCTAAGCTCACTGAGCAAAAAAATTGTCTCCAAATTGGAAAGACCCCTATAGAGTCTCGACAGTCCTACGATCAGGGCGTACAAAATCAAGAACTTGGATGGCACCGAGATCCCTCAAACTTGGAATGTTGAAAACCTACGAATATATTATCAATAAGAATACCTTCGTTAAACAAAAAGATCTTTCTTCTTACAAGTTATGTGCTTTACAACTCAAGTTCTCGACAAACTACAATACAACCACTCCCTCATCAGCTCGTACCCGATGAAGTGCTAGTCAGCTCATACCCTACTAACAAAGCCAGGAGTGGGCCCGTTCTTAACAATGGATGGGTCCATCAATCATAAGCATGCCTGCCGAAAGCTGCAGTGTCAGATTGAATGCGAGATCTAGGTGAAATCATCACGTTAATCGACTAAAATCTGATTATCGAAGCCGTGCGGTCCGACAACTACCACCATACTCACAATAGCCTAAGGGCTGCAAGCATGAGAGTTGTGGTTCATCATACAATCTGGCAAAAATAAATTATGCTAAGTCGGCTCTACACAGACTAGCTAAAGATCTATCAATCCTAAAAACTGCCAACAAGTTCCTACTTAATAGGACAACCTACGGCGGATGATTTACGATTATGACTTCACTCTGGCTGAGTTCACCTGCAAGAGTCAATTACGTGACTTGAAGAATTTTCTCAAGTTTAATTAATTCAGCTACAACCTTCTTGGTTAGTTACTTCCTACAAACTATTTTACTTTATTACCAACTTCATTACTTGTCAATTTTGGGAAGCTTGTCAAGAAAGTAAAGAAGAAGTACACACAGACAAAAGATGTTGGACAATTCAAAAAAGCTTTCATTTCATTTCCAAAAAGATTATTACAAATACAAGAAAAGAGTACAAGAGATATTCAGGAGCTCGGTTGGGGAAGGTCCACTTCGGCCTCTGCATCCTCATCGCCTGACTCATCCGACTCCTTGTTGGGCTGAATGGAGCTCAAGTCCAGCATGGGCATGAGGTGGTGAATTTGCTTCTTACACTGCATGAACCCGAGTTAGAATGCATCCACACCAGCATCGACAAGCTCATCTTCATACTCTTTTGACTCACGAAACTTGGCCAGTGCCCGAAAAGTAGCTTCCTGGGCTCGAGTTTCTGCCAACGTCAATTTTTTTGAAGTTCGGTGGCAATCTTCTCGATTTTCTTGGTAGCCTGCTCTACCTTCAGTACCCTCTCCTTCTCCTTGGTGAGGGTGCTCTCGGTTGTCTCTATCTCTTTTTGATAATCAACCTTCAGCTTCTCGAACTCCTCTTTGTCGCTCCACTGTTGGGCTGCCAAATTGGCGAACTCAACCTCTAGCAGAGAGATCTTCTCTTTTCTCTTTCTTTCCCGCTCCTCGACAGCTTGGAGGAGCTCGTCGGAGACTTCGACCTATGCATGAGTAGTCTGGGCTTGGTCCTCCAACTCGTGGTTGATCTGGTCAGACCTGATCAACACTTCTGACAATATTGTAATGTCATGGATTATCTGGAATATGAAAGAATAACTAAGTTATCTACTCGGCTAAGAAAGGAAAAGGCTGAATAAAGAAGATCCAAATACTTATCCTGATCAACAACATGTAGGCACCTGACCAAATCTCTGAGACTGGGTGCATTTTTCTGGCTTCCCAGTCTATGGGAAGCATCACCATCTTTGCCAACTCTCCAGCAAGTTGGTGATTCTGCAGTGCCTAATCGATGGCTTTAAAGCACATCCCAATTGCGACTATCGGCTTTCCGAAAGGTATGTTCAGATCGTAGTCTGCGGTGAAGCTGGAGAGCATCGATGCCTTACCCTTGTCAGCAGCTTCTCGATTGGTCACCTGACTTCCTCCGGACCCAACTTGAACCGGAAGGGCTTGCACCACCTCCGCCGACCTCGCTGGTGCTTTGACGACTACCACATTGTCGGTCGAGGGAGAGGCCGTGACTGTCACGACCTCAGCAGAAGGTGGCGGAGATAAACGACCCAACTTGAACCGGAAGGGCTTGCACCACCTCTGCCAACCTCGCTGGTGCTTTGACGACTACCACGTTGTCGGCTGAGGGAGAGGCCGTGACTATCACGACCTTAGCAGAAGGTGGCGGAGATAAATGCACCATCGAAGCTCGGGGTGGTGATGGCGGCTGTGTGCTTCTTGACTCTCGAATCGAAGATTTCTTCTTAGCTTCTTCGATGGTCAAGATAGGCCCCCGGGCCTGGATGTTGTCTTGCTTTCTTTTTTCAGACCACCTCCTTCAGTGATCCCACCGTGACCCGCATACCTATATGAATGCAACAAAAAGAGAAAATGCTTAGCCAATGAATAAAGTAGCAAGCACAAAAAGGGGTCTATGAAAAGAAAACTATTAAGATGATTGGTCGGATTAATCTCAGCATCATAAAGGAACTGGTCCTTGAGCAGCTTCTGATGCACCGGAACCTGGACTTCAAAAAGCTTCTCGTATGCCTCCCAATCCTCGTTTAGGACTACGTCATTCCTATTTGGGGAAAGATTTGGAGTTGTCCAGGTCTAATCGAAGGCCCATGGGTGGTCAACGATAATATAGAAGAACTTACTCTTCCACCCGTGAATTGAAGAAAGGAGCTTCTTGAAGAGCTGTTGTTGGGGCCGGGGATAGAAGAACCACCACCCCGCTCTCGGAGATATTTCTTCAAGACAAAAATGGCTCGAAACAGAGAGACTCGGGGTTCAACCCGAAGAAGATGACAGAGAACAACAAAATAGAAAAAATTATGAATGGAATTGGGAGTAAGTTGAGCGGGGACGACCTCGTATAGGTTGAAAATGTTGGCAAAGAAAGGATGAAGGGAGAATCGGAGCTCGATTGAAGAAACTCCTCATAGATGACAATATAGCCATCAGGAGGATGAACGACCAGACCTCCTTTGTCGGATGCCATCAACCGATATCGACTAGAGATATGATAATGCCCCTCTAGTTGGTCAACTACTGACTCAGTCAGCTCGGACCTCTCCATGAGAGGTTCAAAGGCGTTCTTAGTAGTCGGCTATTCATCTAACTCATTCAGATCTGACAGACCCTACCGAGAAGATATCTCATCGGGCTCATCCTGAGTAATCTCCTCGATCACCCTCTAGGTTATTGGAGCTCGAGAACTTCGATCATTGACTAGAGTCTCATCTCCAGACTCTCTATCAAAAGAAGTCATGGATATGATAGAAAGGAAAGACAAAAGAAGGACTAAGGAGGGAACCTCTAAGAAAATGAGAAGTACCAACGATAAAGGCTGACGGTAGTAGAAAACTGACACTGGAGGTGAAAACTCGCAAGCAGCTAGGCTCTCGATAGAGAAAGAAAACAGTGTGGACTTGAGATAGAGCGAAAATAGTGAAGCTAAAAATGGAAGAAGATCGGCCCTATATATAGGTTCCCCTAATAGTCAAGATCGACATCGAGTTCTATGCCTAATCCAAAGATCATGATGTTGGGAATAGTGTCCCAAAGCCAATCGTCAGCCTGTTGACGGTTGTGCTCTTTCTTGTATTGGTACATGAATTATAAATAAATAAAAATTATTTTGATATTTTTCATCACAAATTGTTTCATCTTCTAATGAACTCCTATGTTGTGGTGAAGTCCTTAGGACTATTTAGACACGACAAAGGAGGATTTATCGTTTAGTCCTTAAACCTATTCACGATCAAATGATACGTTGTTACCAAGGATAACAATGTTTATCAAGCATAGGTCGTTGTGTGCCATATGGGTTGGTTGTCCTCTTAACCAAGGAGTGTGGAGACACTGGTATGGCATACAGGTGAGATGTAAGGGTACATCTTCACTGAACGTGACCGACTCCGAAGCTTTTTCTACTGTCAAGATATGCTCCGATGGGATATGGGTATAACTGTCCTTCCGACCTGAGACCGCCACGATGACTTGCAAGCAACTCACTGCACTTAGGCACTGGACTACCTGAATTTTTAATTCAGTGACAG
>KE505800.1:45027-63677 GCA_000441515.1 Elaeis oleifera
GATTAGGTTGTCAGACATGAGATGATGTGCTGACCTAAACTAGATTAGTCATCTACATCAGTTGTATGTGACTATTAGAAGAGATTCGAACCTAAATCTCCTCACTAAATATTAAGTCTATCGGTCTTCCACCATTGTAGAGATACGGGTGCCTTTTTCAGTGTTGATCATTCTCGGCTGGTTACATTGGTTTGATTGCATCGGGAAGGCACAACCACTCTATTGGCATTAGATGCCCAAGGTAAGATGGGATGGGGCTCAATAACTATTAGGTGAGGGACCTAATGACGGCTTTGCACTTACTAGTGAACGATGGGTCTGACTTAACTAAGAAATATGCCAATAACTATTAGGTGAGGCCATAGGACTTAGAGACCAAATCGCTACAATATGCTTGAAGAAGCATCTGGACAAAGAGTTATCCATGCATTGGTGTATGTATCACCAATAACTGTTAGGTGAGGTGCCGTACATCGATGAGACCGCAGCACCTACTAGAACCACTTATCACGTTAGGATTTTCGTTTCTCCACCCGAGTGTGAGAGACTCAAAAAATTAGTGAGAGCCTTTTATTTATTTTAAATTTTAGAATAAATTTTATAAGTACAATCATCTATTTAAATCTTTACTCTCCGTGGTTAATTCTATCAGCTTCCAATCTTCTAGCTCGAATTCTAGATATCAACCACTTAATCGAAATCAATTATATATTCTGGCTCAGAAATCTAAGAATAGTTTTAGCTTTTAAAAATTAAGTCATGTTCTTGACCAGATTAATTCGATGTCATTAGCTTGTCCAAGCCATAGTTGATGAGCTATACTTGACAAATGATTGGACATTGATAATTAGGTTAGGTGCTATAAATTAGAGTCCATGATTGATGAACTCCAATATGTGCATAAGGACATGCAGACTGCAAATGACATGCTGATTCATCGATAACAGTTATGAGATGATCAGAGTCATAAAGCACATGAGATGCGTGATGGATAATTTGTCTATGATCACTATTTGACAATGAGCAAGGATATTGAAGAGCTTGAGAAGCTCGACATGACCATGTACAAGAAATTGTTAATAGATTTGATCCTACAATTTTTGATTCATATGGGTAGTTTGTGAAACTATTATATGAATAAATATTGGAGCATCTTAACTGAATTGATCAATATGTTGGTAACTATAGAGACCTTAAAAAGTTTAGAAGTACATACCTGAAAAGCCTAAAGAAACATAGACACACCTTTGGAAGATATGTCGAGTTGCTCAAATTTGATCTTACAATTTTCTCTTCTTTCAATTGAGTATTAGACTCTAGTACATATTACGTACTTCAATATAGGGTATAAGGGAAGGAAGAGGGCTGAGGAAAGGTGAAGTGACTCTTTTAAGTCAGCAATGGAGCAAAAGTTGCACTATGGCCGTGAGCACCTAACCTCGACAATTACCATTTTGAATTTAGTTCTCTAACATTTGCATGATGATGCATATATGAACTTATTTGAGTAAACAGTAAATATCATTAGTCCTAAGAGATTCAGAAATTAAATAAACCTGAAGTATATAGGTGGTTCCGTGGGCTAAGTCACATAGGAGAAGAAATGATTTATCGATTGAAGAATATGAGCCTTTGGGCTCATTGACTGTTGAGTCATATCTAGTGTGTGAATCATCTCTTTGAGAATTAATGATCATGCTATCCTTTGTGGGATAAAAGAATAAGACCACTGAGATACTTATCCTAGTACACATTTGATGTGTGTGGCCCATTTGCTGAGCCATATGAGGAAGGTTATCTCTACTTCATTATCTTTATCAATGATCAATCATGGTATATGTATGTATATGAGATACAACTCTAAAGTCTTTGAAAATTCAAAGAATTCAAATGTGAAGTAGAAAAGTAAATCAAAAAACTCTAAAGGTACTTTGATTAGATTAAGGATGCAATACCAATAAAAATTTCATGATTATCTTAAAAAATAGCATGATTTCATAATGGAATCCTCCTAGTATACCTCAGCTCAATGGGGTATCTGTGAGGAAGAATGGCACTATATGAGATATGGTTTGGTTTATTACGAACTTTACTGATTTAACCTTTATTTCTTTAAGGACAAGCTTTAATTTTAAATTTAATTAGGTTTCCTCTAAAGTTGGTTCCACTACACCGTATGAGAAATGGCATGGCGAACAAGTTAGAGGATAGGTCTTGAGAGCTCATTTATAGGGTATCCTAAAAGGTTTGAGATACCACTTACTCTTCCTAGTGCTTCACAATGTGATTGTGATCAATCATGCTGTTTCTTAAAATAGTGAGAGGATGAACTTAGAGAGAGACTCTCTAAAGAACAATGAGTCATTAGACCTGTATAACCTATTTATAATGAGCCAGTATATGTAGCACCTCCTTCACCTAGTAAATCTAGTAGTATCTCCCATCCTTCTGAAAGAAACTTGACATCCTTACAGAAGATTAGGAGAAAGTATTTCTCAAAAGAGATTGGAAATATAGAGAT
The DNA here is from genome assembly GCA_000441515.1 of Elaeis oleifera. Taxonomy (NCBI): domain Eukaryota; kingdom Viridiplantae; phylum Streptophyta; class Magnoliopsida; order Arecales; family Arecaceae; genus Elaeis; species Elaeis oleifera. The sequence continues at coordinate 47,549 of KE505800.1, forward strand.
ATTCCGAAACCTACAACGAGATTATGTTGGACATCAATCTCAAGAAATGGATGTGTGGATAGTCCTATTGAATGAATATCTTTGGAAGGTATCTATATGCAGTGGTCTATGGATTTCACTTCCAGTGATAAAGATCGCACTGTAAAATTCATTTATGGATTTAAGCAAAAATTTCAGAGTCAGATTAAGTTATTTAATGATGTAATCAAATTGTTTGATTTCATCAAAAATAAGGAGGAATCATGTGTTTACATGAAGGTCAGTGGAGGGTCCCATACTGACATCGGTTATGATGTAGCTGCATATAGAATTTTCATCAAAGACCTAGTGTAAACATCCTATATTTTGCGAATAAAGATCTATAGAGATAGATCTTAAAGGACATTTGATTTTTCACAGACAAATACATAGAAGAGGTGCTGAAAGGATTCAGTATAGAAATCTCCAAAAGGGATTCGTTATCTTCTTGGGCATAGGTGTATGCCATGCTGTGTACTTAATTGTATCTTGCTGTGAGAGTCACGAGCAGATATTTGTTGAATCCAGACTGAGAGCACTGGATTGCTGTGAAAACATCCTTAAGTACTTGAGAAGCTCTAAGGATTTATTTCTGATCTTTGGAGAAGGGTTAGAGCTAAGAGTGGGAGGATACGTTGATGGTAGAATGTCTACATCAGAATGTATTCTTGAGTTATATTGATTGGTATGTTAGAAGGGTTTCAAGCAACCAACTAATGGAAGCTGAGAATGCTGTAGGTATGCAAGATACATTTTGGTTCTTATGATAGTTGCGAAACTTGATATCATGCCATTGGATGTCATGATACTATATTACAAAGATAATAGCCTATAGCCCTCGCTAAGGAGCCAAGGTCTCACCAGAAGTTCAAGCACAAAGAACAAAGATATACGCAATTGCCTCAAATAGAAATATATAAAGGTACAGAGAGTAGACTCCACATAGAATGTGGTAAGCCCAAATCACTTAGCTAGCTAAAGACCAAAGCCTATCTTCAGAAGATGGGGCTCAGGTATATAGTAGATTGGCTTTAGTGTAAGTGGGAGTTTGTTAGATGTGTGCCCTAGAAGCTAATCTTAACTGATGCATACATTTCTTTAGGGCATATTTTTATACTAATCAGATAATTTTTACCAATTATATTGTATGTGTCCATGATTTATCCTAAAATAATAAAGATAATTTTATATATTCTCAAGATGTTGAGAATTTGAGACATACATCATTAGTGGTTAATTTCAAAATGCTTTCGATTGAAGGATCGTCATGGAGGACAGTGATCAATCCATTTAAGATTGATGTATGGATCATCTCCTTTCTGAGTAGATGGGTCTCGAGTCTGCAGTGTGGGGACATTAGGGTGAGAGTGTGAGTGGTTGTTAAAGAACAACTTGCACGGAGCATAACCAACATGAGAAACTACTTGGAGTATACTCACTCGTCAATGGTTTTTCGATGCTGCAGTGGTATGACTGATCTTTTGATCTGCGGTGTGTTGGCTATTCGTAGTGAGGCTACTTAGTTTGACTACACATTTCCTTGGTCCTTAGCCATTTGGATCTTTGCTGTGTATGTTGGCTATTGTAGGTTCAGGTTCGCTGTTTGGAGTAGGATACACCTAGATGGAATCTATTGATCTTGGTAGAAAATAATCTTATGCGATTTGTAAGACTGAGTTCAAAAAGTCTCTAGTCGGAGAAAGTGTGAATATTGAAAAGAGTTTCACAAGATTCACAGAAAAATTCGAGTTGAACTAATCTGGCATATGACTGATGATGGGATTTGACGAGTTCTCCATGACCTCCATCTAGTCGGGACTTACGATAGAGAGATTATATCATACGATAACTGCACCTAGAGATTCATCTTTTTTATTCTACTGGATTGCCACTACATGCTACTAGGCATCATTGGTAAATTGTGAGAACTTACAAGGATTATTTTCGGATCAACAATCTTTGTTGGGGTGAGTTGGAATCGTTCCAGACCATCGAAAAGAGTTTTGATGATACTGTGATGGAGATCATAGTATGTCTCACTATCTGATAAAATAGAACCTGAGGGTCATAAACAAAGGAGCATAACCTGATCAATGGTTTGGATCATATTTGAATTATCAATTGGATTGATAATTTGAATTTTGAAAATTACTAATTTGTAAGTATTACAGTTTTGACAGCTGCTAATTGTTAGCACAGGGACTTAATTATAAATATTATAATTTTATTAAGACTAATAAATTATGGATCAAGTCCTAATTAATTTAAATCAAATTTAATTTAATCAAGCTTAATTTAATTTAATACTAATTGGGTTCAATTATTCAAATCAGATTTGGATTACAATCCTGATTGGATTAGGTTTGACAGCTTTTTGAATTCGATTTGATTCGAACTCGATTTGAATCTGATTGGGATCATATAAGAACTAGATTGAATCTAACTCTCAGAGCCAACTCTTACTGGGTTTCTCTCTCTAGATCTCACATAGAAAGAGGGAGGGCGCATGTGGAGATGCACCCCTTGCTTTTTGCATGCGTGAAGGAAGGGCACCAACCCATCTGGGATTCTTTCTCTTTCTAATTTATTTTCTATTTGAATTTGATTCAAAATAGAATCAAATCTTTATTAGACATAGGCATGGGAATTATTTTTTTGTGAGACAAAAATTAAGAGAAGGGGATGCGCTCTTGTGTGCGTGAGAGAAAAGGGGGCGCCAACTCTTGTGTGCATGAGAGAAAAGGGGGCGCCAATAGTTAGCGCCCCTCCTCTATGTGTCATCCTTTCTTATCTTGTTTTCTCTTTCTATTTGAATTTGATTCAAAATAAGAAAGAGATAATGTCAGAAAAGGAAGGGCATTGGACCAAATTTTTGTGCGACAAAAATCAAGAGAAAAGGTGGCATGCGCTAAGAAGAATAAGAAGTTTTTCTTACTGCATGACCTCTCCTTAACGCCTCATTTTTCTTCTTTGATCACCTCCACACCCTATGATCTGATGAGATCAAATCTAAGGGAGAAAATAAAGAGAAAAGAAAGAAAAGAAGGTTCTTCTTCTCTTCTCGGTGTCTGGTTCATATCCCGTCAGATTTGCGCAAAAGAATTCATGCAGCATTCATCTTCTTCGAGTGCTAGAAGAAGATTCAAATCCAAAGCTGAAGTGCAAGGCCTGAAAGGTGCTAGTACATCGATGGATTTAGTATTCCGATCAAACATTTTCATGTGGATACCAATAGGGGTCGGATGCTTATGCGGCTACAACTCGAACCCTGGACATCCACAAGATCCGAAGGTATGGAGATTAGATCTCCATTTTCTTCTGATGTCTTTTATTTTTTTTTAGATTTCAGATCAAGGTGACATGTTCATGTCAAGATCCAGCACGTAATTTATAGATGAGATCTAGTACGTTGTTAAATTAAAAGATTTTAATTTAATTTACTTCTGCTGTAGATAAATAGTTTGCAAAAATTTTTAAACTACATGCATGAAACCATCCCATTTTCTAACAGCACTAATACAAGGATGTAGGTGCTCATTGGAGAATGAGTTCACTGAACTGATCTGCAGAGAGAACATTTGATGGAGCCTTATCAACATGTCAGAAGATGGTTCTCCAGTAAGAGTGGTGTAAGTGATCCTTAGACCTAAAATCACCATAGTACCTTATGTATGTGGATCCATACTTGGTTCATAACCAACATGACTCTTCGAGACATATATGGGATGTTCTGGGTTTGATAAAGTATGCATAGAGGTTATAAGTGGTCAACAAGAAATCGGTCACTCCTTGTAAGAGGAAAGAACATCTTAGTGATCTCATAAGATGATGACTCAGAGAATCTCTGACCAGAGCAAGGATGAATATTAGAAAGAGTTTTATTGATTCATCATTGAGTCATCATCATCAAATCGAGATATATATAGATAGATATTTGGACTTAATATGATTCTATGCCCATAGCCTGTCTGAGATGTTATGTAATCGAAGGATTGAATTACACGATAACTCACCATAGAAGAGTATTTTTGATATTTCTATCAAATTTTATATCTTCTGGGTAGTCATGACATGTTGCTAAACATCAATCTTGACTTGTGGACTTATAAGAATTAAAGAGTTTAATTCAAAATTAGTTAGGAAGTATTCTGATTAATTGATGCATTTGGACTAACCTAATCTAATCGGATTAGTTTAGGTCATGAGCCTGAGTCCATTGCTGGCTAGATATGAAACTCAATGGGTTACACATATTAAAAATTTGATCTTGGTCTAATATGATTGGATTTATTATAAATTTTATAGATTAATTAAATTGCTAGTACATGAATTAACCCAAGTTCTCAATTAGGTTTAGTTCAAAGGTGTTTGAGCTAACCCTGAGCCTGTTATCTTAACCTAATAGGATTATGTTCAAACCTTAAGACATTAGGTGGCTTAACTTATTTTAACATGAAAGAGTTTTATTTATCTGGATTTCTTCCATGCCACACCACATGCAAAAATAAATGTTGCATCCAAAATAAATGGTGCCCAAAAGGAAGAATCTTTCTGGGCTACTCCTCTTAAATTTGCTGCCACTTATTCCATGGTATTTTAATGAGACATGCCATATGATGGCTTCTGGGAATATGTGGGTGCAAAAGAGGAAGAATCTTTCTTTATAAAGGCACTTACATGCCATTTAAATAGGGATGCCCATATATGTTTGCGTTAAGAAGGAAGAGTCCTTCTTAATCAAGACTCTTAAATTCCCATGCCATATTTCTCTCACCTCCTCTTAATTATTACATGCCTAAAAATTTTGGGATTGAGAGAAGGAAGAGCCCTTCTGCTCCTAAACTTCTCCACACACTATTTATTAAATGTGGTGATTTACTTTTATGGAAACCTAAACTACCACCACGTGAGGAAAAGGAGGCACCAAGAGTTGGCATCCCTTAGGAGTATGTGGCACCCCTTCCTTTCTTATTTAAAGGGGGTGCTACATCAGCTCTCATGTCCTATTTTGCTAATGTTAGGCATGAGTTTGAAAGAAAAAAAGACATAAAAATTTGAAAAAAAAAGACAAGAGAAAAAGAGGGAAAGAAAGAAAATAGAAAGAGAGGAGAAATTAGAAAGGAGACTATCTACCTTTCTTAGAAATAGAAATTTCCAATTGTTGGATTTTCTACTCCATTATGGGTGGTGAGATCTTTTGAGAAAAGATTTCTAGTATGGCTTTTGTGAAGGATTGAAGGCAATCAGGTGGTGGTGCAATCCATTCCTTGAGAAGAAAATTAGTAATAGACTTGTGAAGAAAGCTGCAGCACTACATCAAATGGGGAAAGACCTTGATCAATCCTATGTAGATTACCATTAGAGGACATCTACTTTGGTGTCTTATGGAGACTATTCTCATGCCGGTTCATCATCTTCGAGAACGTATAAATTCTACCATATATGCATGCTTGAAATGTTTGATTGATATCTATAAGGTGTTCCTAGGATTTGTGTTTCGATTGTTTATTTAAATATTAAAACTTATTTCAATAGTTAAAAGTATGTAAAAATATTAAAATTATATTCCACTGTGCAACTAGAACCCAACACCTTGATAGTGGCCACTCAAGGTAAATGATGGGTGAAGGATGCAATTGGTCACCCTTGAGACAAAGAAAGGAAGAGTGGTAATCTTTGGGGATAATGACAAAGGACATATTATCGATATTGATAACATTTGCATCACTCCCTTTATTTTATAGAAAATGTATTGTTAATAGATGGTTTAAGCATAACTTGTTAAGCATAAGTCAATTTTGTGATAAAGATTTTTAAGTAGTTTTTAAATCTTTGATATACATTGTATCTAGCCCCATTGAAGATGGCATTATTCTCATTAGACATAAATATGGGAACAACTATATGGTAGATCTAAATGATCATCCTCAGAAGAATGGCCAATGTCTAGTTGCAATGAATGTCCAAATCAATGAGAATAGTTGGTTTTAGCATCGAAGACTAGGACATGATAGTATGGATTTGATTTTTAAATTAATTACAAAAGATCTTATTAAAGGACTATGAAAACAAAATTTTAAAAGAACTAGATTTGTGATGATTATCAATTTGAAAAACAAATTAAAACTTCTTTTAAATATAAATCAACTTCTAGACCCCTAAAACTAATTTGCATGGACTTATTTAGACCTACTAGGACTACAAGCCTAGGAGGTAAAGGATATGGACTTATGATTGTAGATGATTTCTCTAGATTTACTTAGATTTTATTCTTCACTCAGAAAGATGAAGCCTTTTTAGCATTTTCCAAGTTTTACCAAAAGTTTTAATAAAAGAATTTGACTATAGTTTGCATTAGAAGTGATCATGAAATCAAATTTTAAAATCAGTATTTAAAAATTTTTGTAATGAAAAAGATATTGAACATATTTTTTTTGCACCTAGGACACTTCAAAAAAATGAAGTTGTAGAAAAAAATAGAACATTGAAAGAAATGATCCATACAATTTTATATGAAACTAATCTCTCAAGATATTTTTGGATGGAAGCTATCAACATAACATATTACATTTTAAATCGAGCTTTAATTTGATTGATTTTAAAGAAACCCCATATGAGCTTTAAAAAGAAGAAAATCAAACAATAAAAATTTTCATATTTTTGATTGTAGATATTTTATCCAAAATAATGAAAAAGATAAAATTAAAAAATTTAATGTCAAGTTGGATGAAGATATCTTCTTGGGATACTCTACATCTAGCAAGGCTTATAGAGTCCTTAACAAGAGGACATTTATTATTGAAGAGTGTATTTATAGAGTATTTGATAAAGTTAATAATCTATCTTCTAGAAAAGAAGATATTGTTGATGATGATGCAGGAATCATAGATAAAGAAATGGAACAGCTCACTCTCAAAGAATCCTCAGCTCAAAATGATAAAGAAAATAGCAAGAAAGCGGAAGGTGAAGAGGAAACTCATGAGAATGCTCATGATGAGAGTCTACCTAAGGAATAGAGGTATGCATATAGTTATCCTAAAGATCTTATCATTGATGATCCATGACAAGGGATAAGACCTCATTCTTCTTTAAAAATATCAATAATCATTTAGCTTTATATCTCAAATTGAATCGAAATCCGTTGAAGAGGCTAAAAATAACCCTAACTAGATGATTGCTACATAAGAAGAGCTAAATCAAGTTAAAAGAAATAAGATTTAGATCTTAATTAGTAGACCAATTGATCACCCAATAATTGGAACAAGATGTGTATACAAAAATAAGTTAAATGAAAATAGACTAGTTATAAGAATAAGACTAGACTAGTAGCAAAATAGTATAATAAAGAAGAAGGTATTAATTTTGATGAAACTTATGCTCCTGTTATGAGATTAGAAGCCATTAAGTTATTGCTTGTATTTGCATATTTCATGGATTTTAAGTTATATCAAACAGATGTTAAAAGTATATTTTTTAATGATTTCATTTTAGAAGAAGTTTATGTTGAACAATCACCTGATTTTAAAAATCATACCTTACCAAATCGTGTTTCCAAATTAGATAAAGCTTTATATGGTTTAAAACAAACATCCGATGCATGATATGAAAGATTTAATAATTTTTAAAAAAATAGTTTACAAAAGGCTGTGTAGATACAACATTATTTTGAAGAAAAAAATAAATATTTGCTAATTGATTAAATCTATATAGATGATATTATATTCGGTGCTACTAATGAAGCTCTTTGTCAAGTTTTTTCAAAATTAATGCAGAGAAAGTTCGAGATGAGTATGATGGAAGAACTAAACTTTTTTTTGAACTACAAATCAAACAAATCAAGAAAAAAATCTTCATCAACCAAAGCAAGTATGTCAAAAAAAAATTAAATATTTAGAATGGAGAATGCTAGGCCCTTGGTACATTCATGAGCCCTTCATGTAAGTTGATAAAGATGAAAATGATAAGAATATTGATCACAAACTTTATAGAGGCATCATTGGATCCTTGCTCTATCTTACTGCTAATAGACTTGATATAATATTTAGTATTTGTCCGTGTGCAGATATCAATCTAATCCTAAGGAGTCACATCTTTTTGTTATTAAAAGAATTTTTTGATATCTAATGAGTACATATAATGTAGGCTTATGGTACTCTAAAAAATTTTTTATTGATTTGATTAAATATTATGATGTTGATTTTGCTTGTTGCAAATTAGATAGAAAAAGTGGAACTTGCTAATTTTTAGTATGAATTTAATCTCATAGTTTAGCAAAAATAAATTTGATAGTACTATCTATGATTGAAGCTGAATATATTTCAGTCGAAAGTTATTGTACTCGAATCTTGTGAATTAAGCAGTAACTAGTGGATTATGACATTAAATTGAAAAAAATATCTATAAGATGTGATAATACAAGTATGATTAATCTAATTAAAAATTTTATTCAACATTCAAGAATTAAATACATTGAGATAAGACACCACTTCATAAGAGATCATATTTAGAATAGTGATGTATTCCTTTATTTTATTAGTACTGATAGATAATTAGCTGATATATTCATCAAACCCTTAAGTGAGAAAAGATGTAGCATGATTAGGAGAGAGAATTAGGCGTGGGTAATCCTTTAGCCTAAACCCTTCTCAAATTTTCTCTATCTTCTTCTCTCCTTGAAACATTTTGATTTACTGAATATCCAAGTTCTCTTGATAGCCCTCAATTCAAGTTCCATCTAATCTGTATTCTTTGAGCTGACTCATGCTTGTTATGTTGATGTTTCAATAAAAAAGTCAGTAATTATTCTATGTCTAAGCTCGAGTCGACTCGAGATGAAGTTCGAGTCGACTTGTGCTTGAGTTGACTCGAATAGAAATCTCGAGTTGACTTCTAATCCGGATCATGTCTTTTTAACTATGGAGCCCATTGCCATTTTTCACTTTTTCCTTTATTCTTTCCCTTTAGAATAGTGTCCTAGACTCCCGTTGACTCTTGTAGAGCCCTCCATCCATCCCTTTCCATCAATTCAAACCTTTTCATGCATAATGGGATCAAAGAAGTAGCTCGCATACCACCTAAAGTGATCATGGATCGAGATCAAAGCTGAGCATCACAACAAAGCTAGAAGCAATCCTTCCCATCAAGAGAAAACCTCTACCATGTCTTCTAAACCTCATTCCCCTTCTTCTATAGATCCCCATGGTGATCGGGTAGTTACCACTGGCCTTAAGGTGGACTTTATGTTCCTTGATCGAGAAGGATTCAGATTAAGGTAGCGGATACGATAGCAAGGATAGGACTTCTTCTATTGTTTGGACCTTCCAACCTATCCTATTTTGATAAGGAAATTTTATAGCTCTATGAAGAGGGGTTCTAGTGGTTTGGAATGCACAGCCAAGGGAGTTCAATTTTCATTTGACAGAATAGAGATTGAGAAGAATTTGGCTTCTCCTTAGATAAGGTCCTGCTGTTGGGATGTCTGGCCAGGACACTACCTCCATAGGACCTTTTCGATACCATGTGTCGTAGCAGGAAGAAAGAAAAATAAATAAAATACAATCAAATATGTGGATCAACCAAAATGCTCGCCTCCATGGGGCATGTAAGCTTTACTATGAAAAGAAAAATTATAAGAGGAGATCACACTCTCAATCCTTGTACCCAATCTCTCTTTTACAAGAAGCTCTCTCTCACAAAAGCTCTCTCTCTAGGAAGATTTTCTGAACCCCTGAAGTGACCACTATCTGCTGCCTGACAGTCTGTCTACAGCCTCTGCTCCTACTTTCTGTCAGCACCTCTCCAAGGCCTGCTGCTGCTGCCTATCGAACTACTTCTTTCAGCTATGCCTCAGCTACTTTCAATAGGTTTTGTGCATCTCAATTTATAGCTCAAACTATGCGTGAAATCGTGTTGAAAATAGAGTTCGAATCGGGCTTAAAATGCATCTTTGAATCCTATTCAAACAACAACTTCTAGCGCCTTAAGAGTTATTGGATCCACATGCATCCATGCCCGAACCCACTTCCACCAAACTCAGATTTCATTGTACCTATGCTATAGTTTCCCAGCACCGCAATTTTAGCCATGGACCTCTTAGAGGTCTATGGGCTACCATGGTCTGCTATAACAGGAGCTGGTCCATCATGGACTGGAAGGAGAAAATGTAGCCTAGGCCAACTGCTACTCGCAAGCCACGCGCCTGTTGGGTCAGCCCACTCATGCCTGCAGTCGATTCATGGACTGTCACATGTGCTCACTCCACCACAGCCTCTGCCAGCCCACCGTCGGTCTCCATTGCTCCATGGGTCATGCCATAATGCTCTGACCTTCTTTCGCATGTAGTTTCTCTATCTGGATTCTGTTTGAATTGATCTTAGACTCATTGGACTCCGTTCATCATCACGAGTCTTACTGTGGGCTCAATATGGATCGAATCTCGAGACATCAAATTCTAACAATCTTCATCTTGACTCGACATTCGGCCTCCTCCTAACTCTGAGAGCTTCTGGATATCCTCACCCCAATGCCCTGGGCAATCGTTACTGATCATGGATGGGCAAACATGGGAGTCGAGCCAGACCGCTCGATCCCATCTCCATCGTATGCTATGCTCCTGATCTGAGATCTACTCAGGGTGTCATCCTGCGGCAATAAGAATCTCACCTTGCGATATCGCCTCTCATCCTCTCGAGTCTCGCATCTCATGTCTGATCCACCTCCACTTGGAGCTCCACCTCACTCTGGACTCCTTCTGGCTCCTGAAGCTCCACCTCACACTGGACTCTCTGTCAGATAATAATATCCTTTCATCCTCTTCTTTTCCTCCAGAATAACTCTATCATCATGCAACATCTTTAAGATTCCTCCGTCAGCTATCATCTTGTAGCTGTCGAATCCAGTCTGCTTAATGAGATAAGATTCTACCTAAAATTAGATATGTATCGGACCTTCTCCAATCTCCTCACTGCACTATCATGTGTCCTCTAGCTAACGATCTCAATGTCTCTGATCTCACAACTCAATCCATCTAATAGATAAATAGTGCCCTCACTACTCTCTAGGGAGTCAAACTACTCCTCTTTGCAACATACATGATAGGTGCATGCAGAATTTAAATTACTATTGGAAAGAAGTAGATACCTTATCAGATTTTTTCAAGACATCATCCTCTGACTCGCTACTTATCATCACTACAGTAGCCCTCGTCTGACCCCTGAGTTGAGAGTAATCTCTGACTAGATATCCTAACTCATCACATCGATAACATCTGATCTTGCTCAAGTCCCTCATCCTGAACTTGGACCACCTCATCGTGATCTCCTATCACTCCATCTACCACCTCCTGCTCTTCCAAAAATCATCAAAGCTGAGCTGTCACTTGAGCTCGAAGCTGGGTTCTCCCTCCTAAGAATCTCGTTCTGAAGAATCACTGTGGTGACCTCATCCATCTTGATGGTACTCTTCCCCACTAGAAGAGCAGTCATCAAGGACTCATACGAATGAATAAGTGATGCTAGCAAGACCAGCGCCCTGGTCTTCTCCTCAACTTTTTCACTAACACTGAGGAGGTTGGTGAGGATCTTCTGGAAGTGGCTGAGATCTCCTGCACACATTGTTTCTCAGTCATTTATAGTTGGTAGAACTGCCTCTAGAGAAAGAGAGTGTTGATGAGAGACTTTACTATGTACAACTCCTCGAGCTTCGACCACAACACTATCAGAAAAGTCTCACCAAGTATATAGTTCACAACCTCATCCGCTAGGTACAAGCGGATCATACTCACCGCCTGTATCTAGAGCCTCCTCCAATCCTGCACCTCAATGGTAGTCGGCTTCTCCTCGCATAAGAGAGCATTGATCAATCCTTGCTGGATGAGCATGTCCTTCATCCTTGCCTGCCACAAGAAGAAATTGCTCTTTCTATCAAACTTGTTGATCTTCATCTTGATTGAATCTATCTTCTCCATCTTCAATCTTGCTCACTATCGCCGCAACCTATGCCCTGGTACCTCCTCGCTCTGATACCACTTATTGGGGATGTCTGACTAGGACACCACCTTTACAGGATCTTTTCGATACCATACATCATAACAGAAAAAATAAAAATAAATAGAAATACAATCAAATATATAGATCAGCCAAAGACTCGCCTCCATGGGGCATGCAAGCTTCACTATGAAAAAAAAATTAACAAGGAAAGATCACACCCTCAACCCTTATACACCCAATCTCTCTCTCACAAAAAGTACTTTCTCACAAAAGCTCTCTCTATAGGAAGATCTCCTGAACCCCTGAAGTGACCACTATCTGCTGCCTAACAGTTTGCCTGCAGCCTCTACTCCTACTTTCTGTCAGCACCTCTCCAGGGCCTACTGCTGCTACCTATCAAACTGCTTCTTTCGACTGTGCCTCAGCTACTTTCAATAGGTTCCGTGCATCTCAATTTATAGCCCAAACTATACATGAAATCATGTTGAAAATAGAGTTCGAATCGGGCTTGAAATAGGTCTCCAAATCCTATTCAAACAACAACTCCTAGCACCTTAAGAGTTACTGGAACCGCACACGTCCACGCCCGAACCCACATTCGCCAAACTCAGATTTCACTATAGCTATGCTACAGTTTCCCAGCACCATGATTTTTACCCATGGCCTCTTAGAGGTCTACGGGCTACCATGGTCCGCTATAACATGAGCCTGTCCACCGTGGATCAGAAGGAGAAAATGCGGCCTGGGCCACCTGCTGCTTGCAGGCCGTGCACCCGCTGGGTCAACCCATGCATGTTCGCATTGGGCCGCACACCTGTAGCTGGCCCGCACGCACCGCCGCAGCCTCCATCAGCCCACTGTCGGCCTCCATCGCTCCATGGGTCATGCCACCATGCTCTGACCTTCTTTCACGTGTAGTTTCTCTGTCTGAACTCTATTTGGACTGATCTTGGACTCGTTGGACTCCGTTCGTCATCGCAAACCTCACTGTGAGCTCAATGTGGAATGAATCTTGAGGCATCAAATTCTAACACCTGCACCCACACATCCATTGAGCTGAAAGGATGCATTAATGAAGGATATCTTAGAGAGATCAAATGTGGAAAGGATTACAGAACTTTATACCAACCAATTGTCAGTTGAGATGTGACTACTCCATCATATCATTGGATGGATTCTTTTCCAAAACTCATCAATTCAACTTGCATTGCATGATTTAGGGGGTAGCTCTAAATATCCCAACTATTATGATGCGTCAGATCAAAGAGATAGCTGGCAAGGCAAAGGCTTGCCTACCTTATGGCATGGCTTGGATCCTTGTTTTAAAGTGTTTGGAGTGCCACTTAAGGGGAGACCACCTGTGCCCTGATGCACTCCGACACATATAATGATCGGTCCCTACATCATATGGGGTACCATAAGTTGGATGGTCCGTTGGTATGTAGGGTATCTGGGCAAGAGTCATAGAGATTGAAGGATGAGATTGGACCTAATCATTAGCCTAATTCAGAGCTTGAGTCTCCACCACCTCAGTCAGTAGAACCTCGACACCCATCGAAGCTCATCATACATCTACTCATCTAGTGACACCACCACCAATAGCACCACCAGCTTCGACACCTACATCAGCACTAGATCCAACACTAGCAGCAGTATAGCCCACTCCATCCTCTTGCATTCAATTGGATGATGACAAGATAAGGAGGTAGGCTAAGATGATCCTTGATGGACTGAGACCTAAGAGAGAGCAGCTATAGTTGGAGCTTAGCAGACTTAAAGCTGAGATTGGCAGATTGTCAGAGAGGGTGATAGCTTTGGAGGATACAGACAGATCTATTAAGCCATCCAATTTCTCTGATCTAGCTTGGGAGGCTATATGACTCAGGAGAAGGATTGAGTCAAGAGTTATACAGATATAGGAAGAGATCAGAGATTTGGAAACAATGGAGAAGACTGGCATGATATCACTCCTGATCACCATAGGGTAGCTGGTTGAGCAATTACCCCTTCAGGTATAGCAACAGCAGATCCATCAAGTGCTTGCGATCGATCTACTCTATAGTATCTTAGCATGCACCTCCTATCCAGCCATCCACCTAGATCTCCTTTCAGGACCTTTACTAGACTTGATGTAGGATTTCTATTCTTTGCAATTGGCCCTCCTAACAGGACCAGGAGTAAGAGAGCTGGATTCCCCTCCTCTAGGACTGCTTCATCCTCAGCCCTAGAAGTCTCCTCTGATGAGGATAAGATCAAAGTCATGATTTAGGATCTTACATTGTTCACTTACTTATGCATTGTTACCTTGTTTACTTTGTTGTGTTGATGTTTAGATGTACTATTGTCGGCAACTTTTTATATATGGTACACTCTTGTAAAACAACCTATCTTATATATGAAATGAATTATATTTTCTTTCAATCTTATCTTATGCATGTTGATTGACTTATTGTTGATGATAAAAGGGCAGAAAGATTAAAGAGATAAATAGGTATAGCAAGCAAATAATTGAATTAATAGATCAAGTGAAATATAATGATTCTGACTTAATGCTCTAAATATGATAAAATCTGGAAAATGGCAATCAAATGGACTCAATGTTCTGAATCAAGGATAAGACTTTTGAAAGTGATAATCACATGGACTTAATTCTCAATTATCAATTGTAAGACTATAGCCCCAATCAATTTTCTCAAAAATTCAAATCTTCAAATGATAAGAAAATTAATCTCTATATCAAGTTATATGATAAGCAACAATTGATGATACACACTCTTTTGGATTATTTTGGCATGTCTTTTAGCAATATTATTTGTCTATACTTAAAGTTATTTAATCATCAAAAAGGGAGAGATTATTGGTCCTAAAATTGATTTTGATGAAATAAATTTTAACTATATATTTGATACTAACATATTGTTTAAGTATTTAAAAAGAGATTTCAGGAAGCTAAAATCATGTTTCAAAGAATTCCATACTTTCCATCTTAAAAATCTAAAGAAGCAAGATTCAAGGAGGCCACACCATGAAAAAATCAAGTGAAGAAGGTCTATAGTTGATCTCTGAAGATTTCGAGTCAACTCTGGCATGCTAACATCAGATAGTACAAGCCCTAAGTTGACTCCATAAAAGCTCGAGTTGATTTCTTAAGAAAATAGAGAGCATGATTTTGAGATCAGTACTCGAGTTGATCTTTGAAGATTTCGAGTCAACTCGAAGATAGCTCAAGTCAATCCCACTACAACTGACCACTCCAATAACTAGTTTTTATAAGCTATAGTACTACACAGAATACCTCCAACGGCTAGTTCTCAACTCTCAAATGTTGGAAGGAACATGTTTCTCATGGATAACCAAGGTTACATTAAAATTTTTATAAATCTATCTGAATAAGGATCAAATACTTACATAAATTTGCAGCAGAATTAGAGATCAAATCTCTAGAGTCTGGATTCAACCTTCATGTAGGCCTGGAAGTGTAGGCCCTCTACTTCGCATGCACGCCAGGCAACGCAGGAAAGCGGAATAAATCTCTGATCAAAGCACCTTCACAAAGCAACCAAAGGAGGAAGGAGAGCTACCAGGTGTGACACCTCACACCAGCAAGGGGACGCCCAAGGATGGGCCCATGGCAAGGAGGAAGAAGAGGCGGCAAGGTGGAGAAGACACCAAGGATGGGACACCCACAAGCCATGCCTCTTTCTCTTTCTCTCTTCTCTCAATCTGATTTATTTGCTATATATCCATAAGTAGAGACCCTCTCTATTTATAGATGACTCCCATAAATTAATAAGTATAGGACTCCTAATTCAAACATGCTTTGAATCATTTCACTACTTATGAAAGAAGGACTCCTACTTGAGATAGAATTTGCACCACTCCCACACCCATATGAGACGCCCACAACCGGCATCATACCAGGTGCTGGTTGGTCAAGGAGTGAGGGAGTCCTAGTGGAAGTAGGACTCTAGGGATCTCATCCGAAAAAGATCTGATTCGAATCCAATTCGAAGCAGGTTCAAAATAATTTCGAAAGCTGTCAATCTTAAACTCTTTAGAACTTTTGGATCAAGTCTAACTTAAAATTTTGAATCCAGTTAAGTCTAATTAATTTAGATCTAATC
>KE505800.1:66933-77188 GCA_000441515.1 Elaeis oleifera
CATTATCTAATTTAGGATATTTACTAGCGGTGTACATTACACCAACATACCGTGATATTATGTATATGCCATGTCTTAATTGTCCACGCATAATTGCAGTATCATTCATAATGATATCACAAAATCATCCTTTATTATAAACTTGAACCAAGTTTGCACAAAAGGCCTACAGAGATGATATTCATTAAAAAAAAAGACAATAATGACAATCATCTAATATGACACTACTGGATTCGAAGACAAGCTACAAAGTTTTCAAGATCAGAACTGGAATAAGGCTTCCATCTCCAACATTCAAGAATCGCTCACCCTCTCGAAACTTTCTACTTACCTACAGTTCCTGCAATGAATTGCATATATTAATCAGACTTCCAGTATTCAATACCTAGGTAATAGTATCACAAACAAAGAAATTACAAGAAGTTATCATATAAGTACCTTGTGAAGCAACCGTTTGCTTCTTTCTCTTGTTCTTAGGCCTGTTTGGGTCAAGGGTGGCTATGTAAGTGAGACAATTTTCTTTCAATAATTCAGCTTCTTACAAAGAAGCATTCTTCCTGGCTCTTGTCAACTTTTGATGTTTGTTCTATTTAAGATCGACGGTATGAGATTTTTGTACCTTCTTCTTCTTTCCTCTCCTAGAGGATTGATGACCTGTAAATGAACCTCACACTAAATTCATCGGCTCCTTTTAGAGCTGGTAGTCCTTCTCAAAATTCTATAGTAATCCTAGCAAATCATAGTAGTTTACTGCAAGCTTCGTCATTCTGTAATGACTGAGAAAGGTAGGTAGGATTTGGTAGCGAGTTGAGGATTGCATCCTTGCCTAACTGTTCATACAATGAAAAGTCAAATTTGCTCAGACATTCAACCTGCTCAATCATATACAGTACATGATCGGTGACTGAGGCTCCTCTCGCATACGGGCATTGAACACTGTGCAGGAGATTTTGTATCTCTCCACATCCTCAGGGGTATCAAAGGACTCATTCAATATTTGAATGATCTACTCACGCTGCGCATCCTCAAACTTATGACTAAGCTCGTCATTCATAACTTCCCTCATCATGCAACGCACAGTCGTTCGATCATTGAGCTATTTTATATAAGTGTCTCTCATAGCACGAGGAGTGTTAGCAGCAGGTTCTTCAGGTGCCTCATCTGTAAGGATGTACAGAATCTTCTCATTCTCCAAGGTGATCTTCAACTTTCGATACCAGCTATCGAAGTTGGTTCTGATGAGCTTGTCGCTGTCCAACAGCGTAAGGAGGGATAATATGTTGGCCATAACTAAAATAAAATATAAGCCTATCAGTATATGAATTACATTTTAATCTCAAAGATATGGATTTTAGTCTAAAAGTTTTTCACTATTTTATACGAATTGGTAGCCTCTACCTCCAATTCGAAGAATTACATTAATTCTTTAGTGGATACTAGAATTTACATAGACTATATTCGGCCCTGAGTGTGGCTCAGCCAACCTTAGTGCATCTATAGGTAGGTTTATAACCAATTATTTCTTCAAATAACTTCTAGCAATTAGGTTTTGCCCCAGGCATTCCTTCAGCAGGTGTGTGGCGCCTCCACTGAAAATCCTGATTAGGTCCAACCATTAACATGACAACATCAAGTGCATCCAACAAATGAATATCTAGGCTCGAGTATGGCTTGGCCAATCTGAGCATTGATCTGAAGATACAATAAGATGGTTATATGATGAATGATAATTCAATGTATAATAAACACCAGGCGTGTGGCATCTCCAATGCCTATTTGAAACATTGGACTTATTATCACGTACCTTAATGGGAGGCTATGAACAAGTTATCCCATAACTGTATCATTTTATGGACCTAATAATTTAGAAGATTTGATTTTATTAACCTAAGAATAAGAGAAGAAGTTGATCTGCAAGTTGTACATCCTTCCACTGACTTCACCAAGTCATGTAAAGGATTAGATACAAGCTGGTCTAAAGATACCTAAATCAATCACACTGATTAACCTTGATGGCATGGGTCAGTGCGAATCAACTAGTGACCTAATCAAAATATAATCTACCATATTGGTCAGGTAAGTGAGATCAGTGAGAGGGATGTACCATTAACTTGCTGTAGACGTATCTAGGTGAGTGGCTCCCAATTAAAATTACTTGATCGAATCTGCCATACTTATCTTAGACACCAACTGGTTGATTAGTTTTGATTTGGTCCACCAGAAGATTCGGGCTTAACCACGGAGCCATGATCATGGTCTGTTTATTAAGGTCAAAAATATAGACTTGATCAAACTTCAACTATTGAGGTTGATCTAGAGAAATTCTGACCAAATCTAATTCAACACTTGATTAGATTTAACTAATTTCTCTACTTGGTCTATATGTATTTCTAACCCTAGGTCTAACCTATTAGAAGGACCTGATTCAAGCTAACCCTTTGCTCATCATTTTATGTGGTGTCTTAATGATTTTTAATTCTCAAATCTAGATCATTCAAACTTAATTCAAAATTAAGTGTGTGAAACGTGTGTTTCAATATGTAGAACTATTCTATCAGATTTTAGATGAAGCATACCATATATTTTAATTCATGAAAATAATTTCATAATATGATTAACAATTAAACATGGATAGGTATGATTTAAACTTCATACATACATTTTATGCATCATGACAACTTTTAGATCAATACCGATTACATCTTATGTAACATGCTATTCAGATTCTAAAATAATTTTATATCTAAATTTATCTCATTGTAATGAATCATAAATTACTTTAGATCTAATCTAAATATATTTATAATCAAATAATTTATAAAATCTATTCATTTTTTTTTCATAAAATCGGATCACAATGACACCCCTACACGTCATAAGAGAATCCATCGAATAGGCAAAAGAGAGATTATTCTCTTCGATCTCTTATGATCGGATGGTTTGATGATCTCATCAATTCAAATACTAGGCTACTAAAATCTGAAATCTAATTTTACATCTAATCACATCAACATGCAATTGTGACAAAACAATTTATATCATGAACATGTCTTTGATCTTATCAATCATGTTCTTTATCTAATCGAATTAGATTTGATGCATCATATACATCATATCAAATCTGAAATATATCTTATACTGATTATAAAATATTAATTTTAGATCTGATATCATTTAAAAATTAATTAGATATAAATATGAATGCATAAGGATTAAATTTTGATTAAATCTATTTTGATGTAGTATTGAATTTTGTTTGAATTCAGATCTAAATATCCATAACAAAGGATCCAATTCAGATCTAAAATAAGTTTTACTTTATAATTAAAATAATAATATTAAAATTTTATTAAAATAAATTTAAAATAAATTTTAATTCATGTTGTTATTCCAATAAAAATTCAGCAACAACAAAAATTTTGTTATAACAAACTTATAACAACCTTAATCAACCATTGATTAGGTTCATCTAATCCAATCAAAATTAGATCAAAAAATTTATTTAAATAGATTTAAATTAGATTTAATATCTAACATAAAATTTTAATTATATATAATATATAAATAATCTAAAAAAATATAATTATACATCTATGTATCAAAATCTGGCTCTAATACCAATTGTTGGGAAGGGAATATGTTTCTCATGGATAAACAGGGTTGCATCTAAATTTTTTTATAAATCTATATGAATAAGGATCAAATTTTTATCTAAATTTATAGTAAAATTAGGGGTCAAATCTTCAGAGTCTGGATTCAACCTTCGCACAGGCCTGAAAGTGCAGGCCCTCTACTTCGCATGCACGTCAGGCAACACAAAAAAGTGGGATGAATGTCTAATCAAAGCACCTTCACAAAGCAACCAAAGGAGGGAGGAGAGATACCAGGTGTGATGCCTCATACTAGCAAGGGGATGCCCAAGGATGGGCCTATGGCAAGGAGGAAGAAGGGGCGGCAAGATGGAGAAGACACCAAGGATGGGATGCCCACAAGCCATGCCTCTTTCTCTCTTTTCTCAATCTGATTTGTTACCATACATCCATAAGTAGAGACCCTCTCTATTTATAGATGACTCTCATGAATCAATAAGTATAGGACTCCTAATTCAAATATGTTTTGAATCAGTCCACTACTTATGAAAGGACTCCTACTTGAGATAAAATTGTACCACTCCCATACCCATATGGGATGCCCACAACCAACACCACACCAGGTGCTGATCAGCCAAAGAGTGAGGGAGTCCTAGTGAAAGTAGAACTCTAAGGATCTCATCTAAAAAAGGTTCAATTCGAATCCAATTTGAAGCTGATTTGAAACAACTTCGAAAGGCTATCAATCCTAAACTCTTCAGGACTTTTGGACCAAGTCTAACTTAAAATTTGAATCTAGTTAAGTCTAATTAAT
Source organism: Elaeis oleifera (assembly GCA_000441515.1). NCBI lineage: Eukaryota > Viridiplantae > Streptophyta > Magnoliopsida > Arecales > Arecaceae > Elaeis > Elaeis oleifera. The sequence continues at coordinate 71,338 of KE505800.1, forward strand.
TCAGATCTAATTTAAATTAATTATTACTTAAACTAATCTCTCATAGATTTCATAGATCATAGATCAAAAACTATTCATCTTGAGGATTGAACCTAAATCTCATATATAGTGCTAACTAGACATAGTCAACTCTTCAATCTCATTTGACCCATAACTTAATTCTCAATCAAGTTAGTTTATATGTTCAATCAAGTCAAGTACTTTAAATTAGATATATAAATATAGGTCAATACTTTTCTATATTGTCTGACTTGTGTACACGACTCCATAGGTTCAAACACCAAGCTGGTAGCATAGGAACCGATTCTTGTACTAATCGAAGCTACCATCTAGCAATAGTTTTCGATGCTCGAATAGATCAAATTATTACAAAAAATATTTCAGAACTTATACGCATGGTTACTGCATAATTTATTCTTTGACCCTGAATGCTCTAGGATGATCTCAGGTTAACTATCAACCCAGAGTGTTTCATCCACATTGTATTTCAACCTTTCAAATCCATCTCATGGATTACCCTAACCAAGGCTTTACTAAATTGAAACACAGTGATACATCAGCTCTTATAATCCGAAGGGGTTAATCTCATCTTGATCTGCACACAGACTTCGCAAGTACTTGACTGTACCCAATAGTCTTCTGTCACTGTATTAGAAATTTAGATAGTCCAGCACCAAAGTACAGTGAGTTGCTTGCAAGTCACTATGGTGATCTTAGATCTAAAGGACACTTATGCCCATACGCTTCGCATCAGCACACCCAGCAGGTGAGTCACTTATTCAGTGACGATGTACTCCTATATCTCACTTGTATGTCATACCAGTGTCTCCACACTCCTTGGTCAAGAGGACAACCAACCCATATGGTACATAACGATCTTCACTCGATAAATATCATCATCCTATAATGATGTATCATTTGGTCACAAACATATTTAAGAACTATATGATAAATCCTCTCTTTATCGTTCACTAACATAGTTCTAAGGACTTCATCACAACATAAGAGTTATACAAGAAAGATGTAACTCTGTGATGAAAAATATCAAAAAAATTTTATTTATCAATAAATAATTCATATACGAAGAAGAACTCAATTGTCACATAATTAGTTTTAGGACATAATTCCCAACATCAAAGGCTAGAAACTTATTTTTGGATATTCTAATAAGGATATATGAGTGCCAAAGGCTTTAATGAAGGAAGAAAATAAGAGAGAAGCATATTGAACACTAAGAAAAGAAAAAAAAGGACCAAAATTCAGTTTGAGCATTTAAGAAGCAAAGTCAAATTCTAACTATTTACTTCTTGATCATTCAAGTATTTTCAAGCAGAAGAATGGTGCATTTATTGTCAAGCTTTTCATCTCTTCAGCTTGAGCTACATCGATATTTCTATTTGTTCTTAAAGGAGCTTTTAGTTTATGCTTTATATTGTATTCAATTTTTACTATTATAAATTTCAATTAAAATTGAAACTTGGAGGATAAACTCATCCAAGCCTTAAATTGGATTTGTATGAGTCTAGAAGTGGTTTAGGAAAGATTTTAGTTGGTGTACCTAAAAAAACCAACTAAATTTAATTATGATCTCAGTAAGACAATTGGACTGTATTCTTGGTGATTATAGTTGAAATTTCTAAGAGATTATTTGGGAAGTAGATGTAGCTGTTGAACTTGACACCGAACCACTATAAACTTTATCTTTGTATATGATTTTGATTACTTCTGCCTTGCTCCATTTACTTTTGCATATTTAGTCATTTTATTCATTATTTCCACTGCACTCTCCCATAGCTTATTTCAATTAAGCACATATCTACCTTTAAGCTTAAAAAAGTTTTAGAAAATCCAATTCATCCCTCCCCTCTTGGATTGTCTCACTGGGCAACAGCATCTAAAGCACAACATAAAATATTCATTACTGCTAATTATCTTTTATCTACATCATTCCAATCCATTTTCAATTTAGGAGAAGGCACACCATCAATCATAATAGTGGGTGTATGAAGGCTATTAACTATGATATTCCATATATCATAATCTTATGCTTAAATGAAGATTTTCATTCATATTTTCTAGTATATATAATTTATGCTATTAAAAAATAGAGGTCTGTTGGTTGATTGGCCTTCAACCAAGGATGCACCAATTAGGGTTGCCATTGATCTTTAACTCTTGATGGTTAAATCAAATTAGATGAATATCCACTTTGATACCACTTGTTTCTAAAGATGGCAATCCAAAAGGAGAGGAGAATTAGGTTTCATAAAAATAATTTGAAAAACTTGTATCTAAAAGTAGATTTAAAGGGTGTTTGTGCAGTGCTTAGCAGTAATTAAATATGCAGTAGAAGAATAAAAGAAAATACAAACATACAACTATAGGCACAAGAAATTTACAGTGGTTCTTTACTTAACTCAACACCTACATCCACTTCTCAAGTAAACTCATTTAAAAATTTCAACTATAATCTCAAAAGATTATAGTTCGATTATTTTTATGGGTTTACAATGCAATCTAGTTGATTTTTTCTATCTCACCAATCAAAATCTTACAATCGATTATTTTTTGGACTTATAATCAACTCAATTAGTTTTCCTAGCTCATCAACTAAAATCTTACAACATCCAATTTATGGCTTGGATCGACCCTTAAAAACCTAAGTTTCTTCCTTAAGAATTTTGTCATAAGAGTTTAAAAAAGATATACAAGAATTTAAATCATAAATAATAAACTTTTTGGACTTTTGAAGAATTGAAGTGGCTGAGCTCTTGAATTGCTTTGACTTTTTTTTTGAATACCTAAGAGAGGATTGATGGAGACTTGAATGCTCTTGCTCGATGGTTGTTGGCTTAGTTTAGTATACTATTTCTTTCTTCTGAGTTGAGCAATTATGGGAATGTGAGCATTAAAAGCTCTTTTAATTTCTTCCTTCCTCTCTTTTTGTTCCACTTAAATATCTTGAATATTATCTACAAGAAGTTTCAATAGACTTTAATACTTGATTTTCGATTTGAATTCTTCACTTTTGTGATCACAAAAATATATACAATTAATGCTTTATTAATTGAAAGTTTGAAAATAACCATTACAAACAAAATAAGTTTGAAATAATTTAAAAATTAGCTATTATTTTATTAAAAATCTGTGAGTCGGCTCACCTAAGCTCTTAGTCGACTAATCTTAAGTGCTGAGTTGGCTAAGTTCAACTTTGAGATGGCTCATAAATAGATACATTTTTTTATACATTCTGTCTGTTCTATTTACCTGAGATTGAATTGACTCAGATATCTTCTTAGCCAGTTAACTTGATGATTGGTCGGCCTATAATTTTTTCGGATCGACTCAAAGATCTTATAAACTTTCACTACTTTTTGTCTTCTTCTATCTTTGAGATTGAGTCGACTATCTCATACATGTGAGTCGGCTAAGCCTCTATCTTGATCGATTATGTTGTTTTATGATTGGCTTAGAAAATCTCCAAAATTTTCATTCTTCTATCTTCACCCAGAGTCTAAGGCTGAGTCGGCTATCCATGTAGGTGAGTCGGCTATGGCTCTATCTTGGCCAGCTCAGATGAAAACTTGGTTGGCTAAAAAAATATCTAAATTTCATCTCTTTTTGTCTTTTCCCTTGAACTAAAAGACATGCCTAGTGTACCAAAACTGGTTCGGCTAAAATTCTTTCTTAGCTAACTCAAAGGCATGCTTAGTGTACCAAAATTATTTTTTTCTATTTTGAGTAGTTTTTATTATTTAAATATATTTTAAGCTAGACTTGTCTTCTCAAAATTAATTTTTGAGTAGATAAACTTGTTGAGAAGTCTTTCTAGGCTAGACTTTTCTTTTTCAAATTTCTTTCATGTCGAACTCAATTTCTTTGCTTGGAAAACTTGAAACTTTGAATTTGGAAATATGAAATTACTTAGATTTGAGAGGATTTCTTCTTGAATAAGATCAACAATTAAGCATTGTAAGAAATCTTACAATCACTCTCACAAGCATCATTAGTAACTATAATTTATACTTAACTCTTTTTTCATCATCAAAATCAATTTTCAGTCTAACATAGAAAAATTTGATCTTGTCATGGAAAGGGACCTGACTATTATGATACACATTATAAAAGGTACTCTTATCAACCAACCAGCACTTATACTCCAACACATGATTGAAGCCACTAATAGATCCAGAGCTTCATTGCCATATGGTATGATACTTGCTGTTCTATTCAAAGTATATAGAGTAGATTTAGAAGGAGAGTCCTCCAAGAGTCCCCTTCGAACCAACACATTTGATCGACATTCTTTACACATAATGGGCTTTAGAAAATTATTGGGAAATAGATGAAAAGAAGAAAAATCGAATGAAGCCGGGCCTTCAATAACTGCTCAAGGTCCATCTGATGGCCAAACTCGATTTGTTGCTCAAAGTCCACCTCATGGCCAAATTGAATCTACTACTCAAGCTTCTCACCAACCTTACCTAATATTGGAACTAGATTGGTGGAAGCAAATAGTTGATCTTGTGTCAAAAAATTTATCTGCATCCAAATTCATGGGACAGGCCAATACTCACTTGGCTCAGATAGGATTGGAGCCTCACATCCTCACTCTACCAAGGCATTGGTGACATATTATTTGATCTATCGGACCCTTGGATATTGATAAATCATCTGACTCAGAGGATAATAAACATGGAAGCTGCAATAAGAGAAATTTAGAAAATGCAAAAGCATAGTGTGCCAATTGTTCCCCCGATCTACTCACACCCCTCTTCTCTACTCAACCTTCTTCTTTGCTCAACCATTAGCTGGACCATCCTCTATTGATCCTTTTACTACTAGACCCTCTACCACAAGATCTAGACCTTCTACTACTAGATCCATACCCTCTTTTGCTAGATCTTTTGGTTCTCGATGTGGTGGTCAACATTGTAGAATAATAACCCTTCTATCATTTTGTGGACCAACCTTCATCTACTGAATTATCTTCTGATTCAGACTCTGGCTCTTCCTCTAACTAATCTTTTTTATTTTTGTTCTCTTTTTTCACTGCTTTAAAATTCATGCAATGGATTTAATCCAGGTTGGGGTATTACATTCTTCCCCTAAAAAATTTCATCCTCGAAATTTTTATTAAAGATTTCAAAATTTAAGGTATTAAAACATGATCTTATTTCTAAGTTTCTATGAATTCTAATTATCGATTTATTTTCATTATTAGATCTTATCACAAGTATAAGGTTCAATATCTCATGACTTGATTCTTCTTATAGATAATCGAAATCAAATCCATCTCTTGTAAATGGAAGAAAAATCAACACCTTAATTCTAAATAACGATTTCAAGTTTCTCAATCAAAACATCAGCTACTTTTAATTAATCAACATGTCATAAGATTAGATTGCAAATGACTTCTATTCACCTCTTGTAGAACAATCTTCAATATCAATAGATACCTCAAACTTTTTAATCAGATAGAGAAATGATATTGACTGAAGAAGTAAAAGCTTCATATTTAGGAGGGATAAGATCTATATCAAAATATTTCTTATTCCAGATGGAAATTTGATAACCCATTAATTTTAGATGCAAAATGCTAAAACTTTAACTTAGCACAAGATAGAGAACATACTAATATGAATCACATAGTGATATCTCAATCAGTTGAGAATCAAAAAATATTTTTCTTATCTATGCTTTCAAAAGTTGAAAATTTATCTCATAAATTCTTTAAAAATTTGATCACTATCGTAGACAGTCAAGAATAAAAATCAACTCAAACTATATAGATAGGGTAAGTAGGGATTGTTTTCACAGAGATTTAGGGCGATTATCTTTTTTTATGAAG
>KE505800.1:120097-130950 GCA_000441515.1 Elaeis oleifera
AGACCTCCTATTATAGATGATTTTGTCAATTTTTTGATCACAAAGGAGTCCTAAAACCCTTAGAAAATGTATTGATCTCCTAAGAATATTCCTGACTGTCTGATTAGCTGTGGACCACCCAGATCTGATCAAAATCCAGCTTTTAATCTTCTTATTCCACTCAGATTCATTCTCAACCATTGGATCATGCCTTAGATTGATTCTGGGCCATCAAATTATGCAGAAGAGTTCTATTCAAAGTCGGCACAAATCTGGACCGTTGGATCTCTTGATGGATGAGTTTTCGACCGTCCGATCGTGCAAAATAGCTTCCGCCTGCCTGTAAACCGTACCTGTAGATCGTATGAGATCTCTGGTGGACCACACCCTGATTCCATGGACCGACTGACTGGTCCACCATGCACCGGAGGCTATTTTTAAGATTTTTTAAAGGTATTTTGGCTCCATTTTTGCTCCGAATTTTATCTGAAAATTTGAAAAAAATATGCATTAAATTTTTCAAAAATTTCTCTTTATTTTGGTACTTAAATTATTCAATTAAATTAACATCTTATTTTTCATAATATATCTAATTTTATATTTTTTTTAAATTATTTATTTTTAAAAAATTTAATAAAGTCATGAATTAGGTTTTTAAGAAGATGTTAATACCATAATTATCAAAATATCTACAATAAATATAAAATCTATCACTTATCGAATCACATAGTGATATCTCTATCAGTTGAGAATCAAAATATTTTTTCTTATCTATGCTTTCAAAGGTTGAAATTTATCATTCTAGTCTCATCCTCAAATTTTTTGATATTTTAATTTCAGTGTAACTCATCATTGAATCATCTCATAAGAGAAAGGTCAATAACACAAATGTTGATCAAAATCAAAATATTATTTTTGATAATCAAAATCAATATCTTAATTCCAAATAAGAATATCAGGTTTCTTATCCAAAATATCAACTGCTCATGATTTAATCGATCTATCATAAGATTACGAATAATTTTACTACACTCTCGATAGATCGAGGATAAAATTTAAGATCAATAAACAACCTCAAATGCTTTCTAACATATAGAGAAACATATATTTCAAATCTAGAAGAATAAAAATTCATCACTAAATATTTCAATCTAAGATCAAGAATCAATAGCCCACTCATCCAAAACTCAGGATGCTAAAAATTCTCTTAGCATGGTAGATAGGAGAGCTACTTGTGCAAATCATATAGCAACATCCAAAATAATCTAGAATCAAAATCATTATCCTTTCCATTATTAATAATTTTTTTCTATAGGTAATATCAAATCATATCATCTATCATAAATTTTTTTTAACTCCAAAAAATTAATATTACTGTCTAGCTCAAAATAATCTAGACCACTATGCTTCCACTGCGTACTCTGATCTAAACCATCAAAATTTTATCGAATGCAATAAATAACTTTCAATCAAAATATTACTTATATTGAGAAGATCCAAAATTTTTAACTTCCAAGTTGGTCATAAGAAACTTTTATATCTCATCCCCAATGCGCATCAAATACATCTATCTAAATAAATCTTTAAGTAAATTGACATATTCGAAACCATCATATAAGTTTACTATAATTTAGTATGAATCATATCTTAATTCTTGTATCAATTCAATTAGACAATTTCAATTAAAAATCCTATAAATAAGGTCAATAAGAAAAATCTTCTGATACTCTGCTAAGTTAGGACTTAAATCAAAATATATAGGTAGAACTGACTCAATCATCTTTTCTAAAGTTTCTTTCATTAAGATCTTTGACATCTATCAAAATACTTTCCATAACAATCATGCAAACCTCTTAAAATCAATCTCCATATGATATCCGATTGTATCAAAGACCTCAATAACAATATCAAAGAACTTTGAATTAGTTCCTAAATCTAAAATTTTGAATTGTAATTTCATATGTGTCCTAAAATCTCGAACAGATATAAATAAAATCTTTTATCTTGATCCAAAGATAGCAATCAAGGATTTCTCTTACAACCTCCATAATAATGGTAGAAAATCTCTCGATCAACTTAGATTCATAATTCTTGAATTAAAGTTTCATATATATTATATAACCTTCAATAGACATAAATAATATCTATCATTTGGATCCAAAGGTGTTAATTAAAGATTCCACCCAAATGAATATTCAACTATCCCAAAATTAATTTCTTCAATATGAAATAAACTTCTTTGCAATATTCTCCAAATATATTTTTATTCTACATGCAAGATTTATACATGATCAATATTTCTATATAAACTTCAAAGAATATTGCAATCAAATATCATGAAAGATCTTCTTAGTTTAACTTGAAGCAACACTTTTATAAATAAATCTTCACCCTGTCACTAAATAATTAATTCAAAATTAAGAGTAATATCACAATATTCTCTCATATCAAATTTGAGCTTGCAATTCACTTAAACAATTAATGATCAAATTAATAATTATACTACATAATAAAATTTCATGATCAATCCTCTTGCAATTATTTTAGATCAAAGTTCAAAATCATAACACGTTCCACATATTTGTCAATCATAAATCAAACTTTATATCTCATAATCTCTTGTGATCTTTTTTTACATAATCACAATATTTAACTAAAATCATAAAGATACCTCACAATACAATCATCATAGATCTGCACCACAATATCTCTAGTATCTACCTACTTACACTCGTTCTATATTTGATTCTATGTGTCTTAGTTCATCCACTAATGCTCTGATATCATGTTAATTATCACACCTCTGCCTCGAGATCACGAGTCAGAGATAATGACAATTACCATATACTCATAGAAAACTCTTCTCACAAGTATGCAAGGTATTTTATCATGCTATTATAAAGCAACAGTGAAATAATTAGTCAATAATTTAAGTCTAAAACTTAACAATCTAAATTCTAACTTTAATACCTCAATGAATTCAATAATATTCAATAGATCTTATATTAAATTCAATAAGGCATTTAATCTAAATAAAGTATCAAAGTTTTGCTTCTAGTCACTATCTCGTATATATCTTATGTCATCTTAGTTCTTAAAATCTGTAAAAATAGTAAAATAGAGGGTAATGAACTAGACGGTCCAGTAAGCAATGTTCACTTTGACCAAATTATATCAGATAATAAATAAAAATTATTTATAAAAATAATTATATAGAGTTCATCAATTCAAATTAATTTTAATTATGCAACATAGTTCATGTCAAATTCATTTTTTTAAAAAATGAGTTTTTTTATGAATTTAATTTCTTTCATTCTCAAATTTTTTTATCAACCATGAACTATGATCATATTTTCTGTGGTAGGATCATAACACTGCATATCATCTTGTGATGAGCTGCGAATCATCTAGCAGCAAAGTTCTTCAGAACCATTGGTCTTGCTGATGGTTTGTTGCTGGTCTACTGGTGATATAAATTCTCAAGACAAATCAATTACCTGTTGGAAAAATGTAGGATTTCATGCATGTATTTCAAAATTTTTTACATCGGAATAAAGCTAGATTAAACCTTTTAATCTATAAATACATACATAAGATTAGATCTTAAAATACCTATAGAATGATCTATGACATGATATACAATGCATAAAAAATCTAAAATTAAAATCAGCAAGCATATAAAAAAATCAACATAAGGACTAGATCATATCTACAGCAACTAGGGTTTCGAACCCTATACCTGAGTACGGATAGATGAACACTGCAATTGAGACTCATGGATCAGAGGCTCTTCTGATCATTCGTAGCTATACAAAGTGTTCGACCTTTATGGATCGTCCACACAAAGTTCTCGACCTGATTAGCCTTCCATGAGAGTGCTACCTCATGTAGACAGCTTCTGATGGCAGATTTGATTTGATCTTCTTCTTCGATCGCCTCGGATGCTTTCAATATCGAAGATGGATTAGAGGAGATGCTAGATAGCAGAAAAAAAATAGAGGAGAACTCTTTTGCACTAGTATTTTTCTCATCCGAAAACTCTAGAACAATTCTTGGTCTCTCATCCAAAGAGGAGTTGGATCTCCTCCTATGCTCATGCCAAAATGAATAGCGCCCACCCCAGATCCTCATGCCCCTAAGAGAGGTTTGACTTCTCTCTTTCTTAACCCTCTCACATGTTGAAATGCCCTAAAGAAGTGGTGCACAAAAATCATATCATTTTAATGTTGCCGAACACAAAGGAAAGAGGTTGGATAAGGATCAAATTGAGTTCGAATACAAAATCATTTTGAATTCAAACTCTACTAGATTTGATCCTCATCCAAACCCATTCAAAGAAGGGCTGAATAAGAGGTGTGGGCATGGAAAAATCACCAAGAGCACTCTCCTTTTGTCACACAAAAGGAGTCCTTCACAAGGTGGCCAGCGGGTGGTTTGAATTGGATAGGAATTAGGGTTTGAATTCAAATCCTTTGAATTCAATTAAACCAACTCTTCTTATCCATGGAGGGTGACAACCAGAGGCTTTGCTGGAGTTTTTCTCACACACAAACTCATTTTGTGCAATGAGAAGTGGCATGGAGAAGAGATGTGGTGCAAGGGAGGAAGTTCAACCAATTTGGACTCTAGGGATTTGGTTATTTGCTTCTTAATTAGGTTTCTTCCAAACCCAATTAGTTTAGATCCAAATAAGATGAGTTAGCCTAATCTAATTAGGTATCCAAATTTTAATCTAATTAGAAAAGATTGAACCTAAGTCCTGATCAATCAGGCCTAATTCTTCCTTAGTGATTAGGTCATCCCATACCTAAATCGGATTCAATCAAATTGAATCCAATTCAATTATACCTAATCCAAACTTCAATGCTCCATTAAATTGAGCTAATTAGCAATCTATTTACTGATTAATCCTTCTAAATTTCACTAACACTTAGCAAATAATGTTATTGCAACTATTGCACAAGATTAATCATGAATCGTATTGATGATTTTATCCTTGGATGATTCTCAATCGACGATCTGTCAATTGATTGAAGAGAAACTTCTAATGTATGTGACTGCATAGGCTCGAACCGAAGTTGATAGTATAAGAATAAATTTTTATACAAATTGAAGTAACCATCTAGCAATGGTATCCGACGTTTGGATAGGCTGAATGTATACAAAGCAACACTCAGAACCTACTGACATATGGTTACCATATAATTCATCCCTTTGACCCTTGATGCTCCGGATGACTTAGAGTTTAAATTGTCAACTCTTAATAGTATATCTATTATGTATTTCAATCTAATAAATTCTGTGACTCCTCACAAGAATTGTCCTGATCAAGATCTTACTAAATTGAAATACAGAGCATTCTCTCCAATCTCTTGAAGTGGTCAATCCCATCTTGACTCACGCAGCGACTTCATAAGTACTTGACTATGCCCAGAAACCTTCCAATCCTGAATTAAAAATTCAGATAGTTCGATACAAAAGCACAATGACTTGCTTGCAAGTCACCATGGTGATCTCAGGTCAGAGGAACACTTATACCCATATCCCTTTGGAGTAACTCTTGATAGTTGAGTGCTCTAGAGTAGTCACATTCAGTGAGATGTATGCCTACTTCTCACTTGCATGCCAAACCAGTATCTCCACACTCCTTTGTTAAGAGGACAACCAACTCATATGACACACAACGACCTACACTTGATATAGTTATTATCGTAGTAATAGCATATCGTTTGGTCGCAAACTCATTTAAGGACTAAATGATAAATCCTCCTTTATTGATTTAAAATAGTCTTAAGGACTTTTATCATAACACTAAAGTTTGAAATAGAAGATATACAAGTATATGATGAAAAACTATCAAATAATATTTTATTAATGATTAATTCATTATAATTATATAAATTAACACAACCGTCAACAGGCTAACAATTGGCTTTGAGATACAATTTTCAACAACTCTCATTTATGCTAAAGCCAATCAGTACAGTATCGTATACCTATCTTCGATTTATGATCTTCAAACTCCTTAACCACAAAGGCTTTAATGAATGGGTCAGTCCAATTCTCCTTTTCATCCATCTTTTGAAGCTCGATGTCATCTCGATCCATAATCTCTCGGATAAGATAGTAGCGATACAAATATGCTTCATCCGCTGATGTGCCTTCGACTGCTTTGCCAGAGCTATTGCTCCAGTACTGTCATAGTAGATCATAACTAGACCATCAAGGGAAGATGCCACTTCAAGCTCGGTGATGAACTTTTTTAGCCACACAACTTTTTCGCAGCATCAAATGCCATGATGTACTCCACCTCACATATTGAGTCGGCCACAGTGTGCTGTTTGAAACTTTTTCAGTAGACTACTCCATCATTTAGGATAAATATGTATTCCGACATACTTTTGCTATCATCATGATCTGACTGAAAATTGAAATCAGTGTATCCTACAAGCTTCAAGTCAGATTCTCCATAAATGAGTCACTGATCCTTAGTATTTCTCAAATACTTAAGGATAGTTTTTGCAACCTTCCAATGGTTCTCACCTAGATCTGATTAGTATCTGCTCACTACTCCTAGTGAGTATACCACATCTGATCTCGTACATATCATAGCGTACATTATAGAACCGACTATCGAGGCATATAGAATTTACTCATATGCTCTCTCTCTTGAGGGGTTATCGGACAATCTTTCTTAGAGAGAGAAATTTCATAGCCTATCAAAAAATAGCCTTTCATAGCCTATCAAAAATAGCCTTTCTTAGAGAGAGAAATTTCTTAGAGAGAGAAATTTCATAGCCTATCAAAAAATAGTCTTTCTTAGAATTCTCCATGCTGAACCATTTCAGTATAGTATTTATGTACATAGACTGGGAGACCCAAGTAGCCTCTTAGATCTATCCCTATAGATCTTCATCCTTAAAATGTAGGCAGCTTCTCTCAGATCTTTCATTGAGAATTGTGACGACAGCCATACTTTATTTTTATAATGCAGGGATATTATTTTCGATTAAGAGAATATTGTCCATATACAAAATAAGAAATACAACCACTGAACCATTAGCCCACTTATATATGCAGGGTTCCTCTCCATTCCTAACGAAGCCATACGTTCTGATCACTTTATCAAAATGTATATTCTAACTCTGAGATGCTTGCTTCAATCTATAAATGGATCTCTGAAGCTTGCATCACTTTGGACTCGTCTGTGGATGTGAACCCTTCAGGTTGTATCATATACACCTCTTTGTTCAGCTCTCCATTTAGGAAAGCTGTCTTCACATCCATTTGTCAGACTTCATAGTCCAGGTATGTTGCTATTGCAAGCATTATCCGAATAGACTTAAAGATTGTCACAGAAGAAAATGTCTCATCATAGTCAATACCATAATACTGATGATATCCATTGGCAATCAGATGGACTTTATAGGTCTCCACCTTTTCATCTGTGCTCCTTTTCTTTTTGAAGATCCACTTACACCCTATGGATTTACCCCTTCAGGTGGATCAACTAATGTCCACACATGTTGACCTTCATGGACTCCATTTCAGACTTCATAGCTTCAAGCCATTTTTCAGAGTAGGATCTCTGCATCACATCTATATAGGTGATCGGATCCTCGTTGTTCTCATCAACCTCAATAGGATCTCCGTCCTAAATCTAGAAATTGTAGTATCAATCCGGCTGATCTGGTATTCTATCAGATCGCCTTAAAGGTGGTTCTACATTGGGCTCTGGATTTGATCTAATCAAATCCGATTCAAGTTCAATCAGTGGTGTCGGTTCTTCTAGCTGTCACGTTTCGTCAAGCTCGACTTTAGAGACACTTGTTCTTTCACTAAGAAACTCTTTTTCAAAAATATACCTTACTGTTGACAAATACCTTTCATTCAGCAGGGAGGTAAAGTAATATCCTCTCATTTTCTTAGGATACCCTACAAAATAATACTAATCGGACTTAGATTCGAGCATGTCGGTCTATAGTCGTTTGATATAAGTCGGACATCCCCAGACCCTAAGGTAAGAGAAGTTCACCTTACACCCTGACCATATCTCATATGGTGTTTTACTAACTGACTTGCTCGAAATATTATTGAGCATAAAATAGATTATCTTAAGTGCATATGCTCAGAAAGAGATCGACAAACTTGCAAATCTCATCATGGACCGTACCATATCCAATAGGATTCGATTCCTCCTTTTCAAGATGCCATTATGCTATGGTGTCTCTAAAGAGGTCTATTGTGAGAGAATCCCATTCTCTCCTAGATATATCAGAAATTCACTGAAAAGATATTTACCCCATTGATTAGAATGAAAAATTTTGTATCTTTTCAGTTTACTTTTCTACTTCATTATGAAATTGTTTGAACATTTCAAATGATTCAGACTTATGTTTCATCAAGTAGACATATCCATACCTAAATAGGTCATTTATGAATGTAATGAAATAGCTATACCCTCCTCTAACACTAATGTTCATAGGTCCACATACAACACTATGTATTAGACCTAGAATATCATTGGCTCGTTCACCTTTTCAATAAAGATGATTTAGTCATCTTTTCAAGAAGACAAGACTCACAGATCGGTAATGATTTACAATCATTGATATTGAGGATACCCTCTTGTGCTAATCTGTTTATCCTATTCTTGTTAATGTGATTGAACCTACAATGTCAAAGGTAGGCATCCGTGATATTATCTAACTTAAGATATTTATTTAAAGTATACATTACACTCACAGGTTGTGATAAAATATAGATACCATTTCTTAATTATCCTCTCATTATTGTAATATCATTCATAATGATATCATAATAATCATTCTTATTGATAACTATAACCAACTTTGGTCAAAAATCAATAGAGATAATATTCATTAAAAAGATGGACAATAGTGATAATCACTCAAAATGATACTATTGGATTTGAAATAAGCTCGACGACTCCTAAATCAATCCAGGATTGAAACTTGGCTTCCATCTCCCATATTCAGAAATCTCTCACCGTTCTTAAATTTTTACTAATTTGAAGTTTTTGTAATGAATTGCAAATGTGAACTGAACTTTTGATATCCAATACCTAGGTAGTAGTGTTACATATAGAGAAATTACAAGGTGTTATCATATAAGCACTTTGACCAACAACTAATTGCTCATTTCTCTTTAGCCTATTTGGGTCATAGTCTGCCTGACTCAGTTCAGCCTTAGACTTCTCAGCTAGATTGGGCTCAAGACTAATGTTTAATTTCCAATACTGACTATCAAAGTTGGATCCAATAAGCTCATCACTGTCAAATAGTGAGTGGAGCGACACATTTCTGGCCATTTCTGAAAAGAAAAAAAATACAGACTTAATTAGTATATGAATTAATTAAGCCTAAAGACATAGACTTTAGTCTAAAGATTTTTTACTATTTTATATGAATTGATAGCTTCTACCTCCAATTTGAGAAATTATCTTAATTTCTTAGTGGGTACTAGAATGCACACAGACTGCACATAAGTCCGAGTATGGCTCGATCAACCCATGTGCATCTATAGATAGATTCATAACTAATTATTCTATAATAATTTTAGTAATTAGTTTCACTCTAGGTTTAATTTCAGTAGGCTAAGGGCCTCCACTGAAAATTCTGATTAGGTCCAACCATTAACATGAACCTACTCAGTGATTCTAACTAATGAATAATTAGGTCCGAGTATAGCTCGACCAATCCAACCATTCATCAGATAGTACATCAGAGTTATCATATAATAAATGATAATTCTATCATTCAGAGAAACATCAGATGTAAGGCATCTGCAATGTCAATCTAAAATAATGGACCTATTACCATTCACCTTAATGGGAGGCTATGATCTAGTTATCTCCATAACCAGCTTATTTGTAGACCTAATAATTTAGAGAATTTGGTTAACATAATTTAATAGAATTAAAGGCACAGACCAGCTAATCATAATTCTCTCACTAACTTTACCAAGTCAGATCAAGATGAATTAAAAAAATTGGTCTAAATGACAAGCACTACAAGAAAAAAGGTTTTTCACGATGTTTAAAAATATCGTCAAAAGTTCTCCAAAACGTCGTTGAAGTCTTTTCATGATGTTTGGCATAATGTCACCAAGATTGTCACGCTAGCCGTGTAAGTAATGGCCATTCATGACATTCATCATAAAACATCATAGAAAGAATATGAAAAGTACAACGTATGCCTAAGCATCGTGAAATGTATTTTGATTCAGCGACATTTTACCAACATCATGGAACAAAATTTTTACGATATTTTTAAACGTCACAAAATGTAGGTTGATTGAGTGACGTTTTATTAACATCATGGAAGAAATGTCTTTGTGATGTTTAACAAACGTCGTGAAATATGATTGATTGTGCAACGTTTTACCAACATTATAGAATGAACAAGGATTTTGGCGACGTTTCTCAAACATCGTGAAATATTTTACGACAAGGATGTTTTGCGATAGCCAAATATTGCTTCATTGATGGATCATAACCTGTATAAAATATTATATTTTTATTGAAAAATATGTCCCAAAAGTCAATCGTCAATCTATTGACAGTTGAGCAACCTTATATTGTAATTGATTTATTAATAAATAAATATATTTTTGGCATTTTCGTCATAAGTTTTCATCTTCTAATGAACTCCGTTGTTGTGATGAAGTTCTTAGAACTATTTAAGTTTGATAAAGAGAGAATTTATTGATTAGTCCTTAAAACTGTTCACGATCAAATGATAAACTGTTAATAAGGACGACAGCTTCTATCGAGCATAGGTCGCTGTAGGCCATATGGGTTGGTTGTCCTCTTAATCAAGGAGTGTGGAGATATTGGTATGACATACAGGTGA
>KE505801.1:48722-58977 GCA_000441515.1 Elaeis oleifera
TTATCCAGTGTTGGTGCCAACTTTGAGATAGAGGCTTGGGTGCTTATCTGATGTGATCAGATGATATCAAGCAATCAATCAAAGTTTTTTCAAATTTAATGGAATGATTTGATTGGTTGATTGATGAGAGATTTTAGGAGCAACAGGGTCTATTTAAACCCTTCTGCGCCTAGGGTTCATGGTTTAATGTGCCAAACCTAATAGCAGC
Organism: Elaeis oleifera; assembly: GCA_000441515.1. Classification (NCBI taxonomy): domain Eukaryota; kingdom Viridiplantae; phylum Streptophyta; class Magnoliopsida; order Arecales; family Arecaceae; genus Elaeis; species Elaeis oleifera. The sequence continues at coordinate 48,931 of KE505801.1, forward strand.
CACCCCTCTCCTCTTCTCCACATCTTTCCTACTCTCCTCTCTCCCTCTTCACGTCCAAGGAGTTGGACGTCCATCTGGCAAAGGTCTAAGGCATGGTGACCCCTTGAACAGGAAGGCTGCAGGACTTCTTCGACAAGCTGCTGCTCCAACTTCTGAAGGAGTTTTGAAGTACTTTCAAATCAGATAGAGATCTAATTTTTGGAGCATAGATTCATGAGGAGAAGATATTCCAGGTCTTGCCTGAGTGGATATCGGTAGAGATCAGGCACTTACGTGGCTACATTAGAACCTCGGGTGTTGCTGCGATCATCAACAGGGTAATTAGATTACCCTTGAGGTATTACTTGTTTCCTCATCCCTTTTAGATTTATTTTAGACTTAATATCAGATTTGAAGATTAGATCTAGAGATTTAGATCTGAATAAATGTAGAATAAATTTTTTGAAATTATTCCGCCCTTGATTTAGTGAAATCTGGAAGATCCTATCGAGGAAAAGTGGTTTCCCTCCTTCATGAAGATCACTGTAAGCCATCCTTTTCCTCCCTCTTTTCCCTTCTTAGTTGACAGTGGGTTAGACTTATTGTGACCACCGAAATCCGACCACTCCGGCTTAGCTCAACTGCCTTCCTCAGCTTCAATGAGTTTCTCCTCCTTCCCTTGTTTCTTCCTAGCCAAGGAAGCTACCATCAAGATAGCTAAGGGCAGTGCCTCTTTCCCTCTTCTCTCTCCCATTTCTATTCGGACCACCACCACCAATCGCCATCTCTCTTGTCACACCATCCCCATGCTAGCCACCCTAGTTGCACCACCTTCAGACCCCACCCTTTTCTCCTCTCAGTAATTTCCTTATGCCACAAGAAAGACCCCTATTTCAGTTTGGGAAGGGGGGGAGAGAGAGAGGAGAGAGAGGAGAGAAGAAGAAGAAGGAGAAAAGAAAAGAAAGAAGAAGAAGAAGAAAGAAGAAAAGAGTGAAAAGATAGAGAGAGAGAGATTCAACCCTGATATGAATCCCTCTCTTTGAGCGAGCACACAATCTGAGTGGATCTAGACTAGTTCTTTAATGATCGAACTGGTCTACATTGATCAGATATGCAATCCAACCCAAATCCTGATCTAGATCGAGACTCTATCTCTTCACCTTAATTTTCTCAATTGAAGGCTAATAACATTATTAAAATTATGGTGTCAGATCCTGCAATACCAAAGGAGCACCAAATCTAGACATCGAGCTCTAAGTCAAAGGCTGTGACTTTTAAATTAGATTGATCTAAGGTTGTAAGTTTTCTTTATTCTCTGAATTTTTTTTAGTGCATATCATATATTTCAGACTGAAATTATAATAAATATGTATTAAAATATTTAAAAATTAAAAATTATTTATAATATGTATGCTCTCATAAAAATATTTATTCAAAATTATAGATCAAGCATAAGATGATTGATATGATTATCGCAAACTACAAATTTGAAAGAAATTGATTTCTCTATTTTAATATCATACGACATTTGGAAAAGAGATTATGCATGTTCACCTCTCCATGAATTTTTGAATAAAGTATTTTATTGCTTGTTGAAAATGAGATATATGGTACTTCAAATTTAAGATTATTATGAAAATAAATATGACTATGGTATGAAAATTGATGATAAAAACTTCCTAATTAGACTATAATCTAGATCTAGCCAACGAGATTGATCGTTAACTAGCCATGTGTCAAATAAACATTTCTCCTAAGTATAATCAGTCAGGGCTAACGTTTCTCCTAAGTGTAATCAATCAGGGCTAACGAGATTGATAGAGTTAGTCCTTCTAGATCTAGCCAATCAGGACTGATCGCTTGCACATATAGATGCATCACATATTTATTTTCAAGACTAATCTATTTGCCATATCATGGGGTTAATGTTGGTCATAAATCAAGGCTAGTTCCCTGCTGGGCATAATCTCTAAGACTAATGGATGGTACATGCTGATGGATCACATATTTTGTATCATGGGCTAGTCTTCTTGGACCTTGTAAGAGGGTTGATCATGTCTGTAGTCACCAAAGACTGAGAGATAATTTTATGTTATACTGTTATGCATGGCATGTTTAAAATTAAATTATATTGCCATGTGTATCTATTATTATCCATTGCTATATCTAAAAAAAAGAACTCAATATTGCTTAATCCCTTAGAGATACTAAAAACTTACTAAGTGTGTAAAGCTCACTTTCTTTTTCTAATTTTTTAAATCCAAAAGAGTACATGGGGCTTGGGACCAAGTAGTAAAGAGCATAGGACTTTAGATGCCATTTGTTTAGTTTTGGCTTTGAATAAAATTTGCTTTGGACTTTCAGTTATTCATTGTGACTAGTCTTTGTGAACTATCTTTTATTGAATAAATATTTTAGAGTATTTGATTTTGTTACCGCTATCTAAGTTTGGTTTGATGCGAATATATATGAGCAAAAAGGCAAACCTTGCATATTCTATGGTGTTAAACCCAAAGATTGTGTGGCTATCTATCACATGCCCGGCTCCAGCCATCAAGATGGGGCATGATAAATTAAGTGTATCAGAGCTTAGGTTCAAGACCCTATGGCTTAGGTTAGTGAGAGTGGGTAGTATTTAGGTTATAATTGGATGATTCTAATCACTAGTGATAACATAACCAATAATAGTATTAGATCTAATTCTTTCTTGTGAAATAGATTGTGATGGCTCGAATCCAATCCAGAAGGTTGTCTGACATTGTGGAAGATTCTCGTATGGTAGATGTATGATGCACTCATTAAAATGGTTACGCCTCGCAAACCCATGGTGCCTCTCAGACAGTCAATGCTTTTTGAGCTGCTAACACCTCCCAAGTTGCCAATGTTGCTAGGTTAGCTCACAAACCTTCACTAAAGTAGGGTGAGGGTCGAGCGACTAGCCCTCCTCATCAGCAAGATGATATCTCCACTATCCCAGACAATAAACAAGAGACCACTAATCCTTCAGAGATTGAGGGTTAGATGACAAATCTTATACAAGCCCTAAACGAACTCATATAACAAATGGTGCATCCTAAAAATACATGTGGTTAATCTTCAAGGTCTGAATGAGGGATGGAGAATTTAAGAGGTTGCTACCACTTGCTTTTGAAGGATCTAGTGATCCCACCAAATCACTGAAGTGGCTCAAGAAAATGGAGAAGGCATTTGCCAATATGGAATGTATAGACCAAGAAAATATCTGCTTTGCTGCTTATCAATTATAGGGGAAGCATTTGAAGGTGAGAAGTTGTCAAGTGATAGTGAAAAATGATGGGCCAATTACTTGGGAGACCTTTTATCAAGAGTTTAAAGATTTCTTCAAGAGTCTCAAATTTGAGAAGAAAATGGATTCATAAGGCTAATTCAAGGGAACATGATGGTGGCTCAACAAGATGCCAAATTTACAGAGTTGTCCCATTTTGCTCCAGATCTAGTGGCTGCTGACAACATTAAGGTCCAAAGATTTGAGAAAGGGCTAAGGCCCAAGATCCATGTTGGAGTGCAATTGATGTGGTTAATCTCCTATGGGGAGGTGGTCAATTTAGCAAAATAATGGAGTAGGAGGTTGACAATATGCAACAGAAGAGGAAGCAGCAATAGAAAAGAGATCCAAATTGGTGGTTTCTTCGACAATCAGTCAAAACGATGAGCTCATCAAAAGGATAATGGGAACTAGCCAAAGAAAGAGCCTCGATGTGGTAAATGCAGAGGTTTCCACTTACAGCAGGATTGTCGCTAGTTTTCAAAGCCTATTTTGGTTGTGGTCAACAAGACCACAAGGCTGTGGACTATCCTCACCACTGAAACTCTAAATATTAGCTACCCTCCCAAAATACACCCAACCCACCACCTACTCAAAGTACTTCAAATACATCATTTCTTATTAGAGCCAACCCTCAAGGCAAGGAGGATATCCAAAGCAAAAGATCCATACCACATCTATGTTATGACTCAGCAAGATGTAGAGGCATCTAATGTTGTAGTAATGAGTACCCAAAATTCTTTAAGGTTAAGACTACACAATCTTATATGTTGAAAGTTATGATTGAGAGTAATGCTAGAACTTCAATTTATGATAGGTATTATCAAAGCAACATTTGCATATGCTTGTGTTTATTTGATCCCCTAGCAATCCACTCTTTATTTCATCTAAGTTTACTAGAAAGGCTAGCATTGTGTCTGTGACTCTAGATTATGAATGGTATGTCTCTACCCCGAATAGAAGTGTCATTGTGCTTGACATTGTTTGCCTATCTTGCACTGTGAACATCGGAGATCATGATCTTGTATTTGATTGATGGTTTTAGAAATTAGAGACTTCAATATCATCCTTGGGATGGACTAGCTTGCTTTATAGCATGCCATGATGGACTACTTCAGGAAGAAAGTATCCTTTTAGATTCTAGGATAGATACCATTTGGCCTCACTGGCATTAGAGTGAATGTCCCTATCAAAACTATACCCTCCATGCAAGCTTGTAGAATGTTGAAGAAGGGTTGCATGGAGTACTTGGATAGTGTCTTAGATACTCAGCAAGAAGAGTTGAAGTTGGAAGGTATTCCGATAGTGAGAAAGTTTTCTGATGTATTTTTAGAGGATCTATTAGAACTACCTCCAGATAGAGAGATAAAGTTCTCTATTGATTAAATCATAGGTGCCAAATCTATCTCTAAAGCTCCCTATCAAAAGGCTTCAACTAAATTGAAAGAGCTTAAGGAGCAACTCCAGAAACTACTTGATAAGGGCTTCATTAAGCCTAGTATCCCTCCATGAGGTGCTCCAATACACTATCAAAAGAAGGATGGGAGTCTGAGGTTACGCATTGACTACAGAGAGCTGAACAATTTGATAGATCGAAATAAATATCCTTTGCCAAAGATCAATGATATATTTGACCACTTTTGGGTTCTCGAGTATTTTCAAACTTGATCTATGGTTTGGATATCATCAATCAAAAATCAATCTTAATGATGTACCCAAATAGCCTTCCAAACCATATATGGACACTAGAAATTTTGGTCATGCCTTTTAGGTTGACAAATGCTTCCACCACCTTTATGGATATGATGAATAGGGAATTCAAATCTTACTTGCATCACTATGTAGTTGTGTTCATAGATGATATTCTAGTGTATTCTAGGAGTCAGGAGGAACATGAAAGCTGAAGTAGTGCCAGTTTTGGCTTGAGAGCATCTCTTTCCTTGACACATAATCTTTAAAGAAGGCATATCCATAGACTCAGTGAAGGTTAAGGCAATTGTAAACAAGAGCCTACCGATTAATGTGACGAAGGTCCAAGATTTCTCAAACTAGCTAGATATTATAAGAGATTTATGGAAGGATTCTCTCACATAGTAGTGCCTCTGATCGAGCTAACTCATAAAGGAACCAATTTGATTGGATAGAGAAATGTGAGATTAGCTTCCAATAATTGAAAAGATGTTTAGTATCGGCTCCTATCCTTATTTTATCATCTAGAAGTGAAGATTTTACTATTTATAGTATGCCTCTAGAAAAGAGTTACCATGTGTTATTATATAAAATGGGAAGGTAGTAGCATATGCCTCCAGACAACTTAAATCACATGAACAAAACTATCCTACAAATGATTTGGAGCTAGCTACGGTAGTTTTTGACCTAAAGATCTAGAGATACTATCTGTATGGATTACCATATAAAATTTTATAGATCATAAGAACCTCAAGTATATATTCACACAAAAAGAGCTGAATTTGAGATAAAGGAGGAGGATAGAGCTGATTAAGAATTACAAGCTGACCATTAATTACCATCCTGAAAAAGCAAATGAGATGGCAGATGCTTTAAGAAGGAAGTCTATGAGTGGTATGGCAGCCCTAATCAATTCACAAGTGCATATTCTTCAAGAATTAGAAAGTTGGATATTGTGTTGAAAATATGTCCCAAAGTCAATCGTTAGACGATTGTGCTCATCTTATATATTATATATGAATTTTCATTGATAAAAGTGTGATATCCCAAAATTATCAAAAATAAATCTGCATGGATCTTAAAGCATTATAAAAAAATAATAATAATAAAATATAGACTTTGAAGCCAGCATATGCTCGGCACGTGCTAGGCTGTGGGTGGTGAGCGTGGAACTAGAAGAACTCGTGAAGGAGTTCTTCTCCCAATCCAATCCAAATACCACCTAAAAAAATCTGATTGGAATCGAATTGAAACTCTCTCTTTAGATATCTATTTAAGGACCTCAACCCCTTAATTCATCATCACCAAAAATCACCAAAGATCACTGTTCTTTTCCCTAATTTCGCCCTATTCACCGATGGAATAATCTCATTTTAGCCATTAGAAATAGGATCAAATTCCTTCAAAAATCAAGTAAATCTCTTCTCTCTTATTCCCTCAATCTTTAAAGGTTTAATCTTGAATTTTGCAAAGTTAATTTACTGAAAATCCCTTAAAAAATTTTGTTCCCCGATTTTGCGTTCCATCTCTGATTTCCATCCCTGTTTGCCGCTGCCAGTCACCGAACTAGCTGGCAGGGCATCATCGGGGACTACTCTTCCTGTTTTAAGGGATGTCGATAGGGGTGGGGGCCTCTTAGTTCAGAACAAAGGGGAGGAAGACCTCCCCTATTCTGTAAAGGAAGAAAAGAAGGAAGAGACGGACACGGGTTCCCTCTCCCGTGAAAGAAGAAAAGGAAAAAAGAAAAGAAAAGAGAAAGGAAGAAAAAATAAGATAACTAAAAAATAAAAAATAGAGAGAGTTCTCTCTCTCCTTGCAGTTTGAACCCTTGCTTTCTCTTTCTAGAATGTTGGATTTTCTCTCTCTACCTTATCCCTCTAGAATTTTCTCTCTCTCTTTTGTTTCTCTCTCTTGATAGATTTTCTCTCTCAAAGTTATCTTTTTAAGATTAGCCTGGTGAAAGGCTTCCTTTTGATGATTTTGATCGAGTTTAGTGAAGGGTCCGATCCCAAATAAAATTTTGATTTAAAATTTATTTAGATTTAATTTTGAATTAAAATTAATATAAAAATATAATTTTGAATAATAGGCACTGAAGAATCTCTTAAAGATTAATCGATTTGTTCGTTCAGTGATCTGTAAAAGATAAATAATGAATCATCTTCTCAAGATATTTTATATTTATTTTGAAAGTAAATAATTATTCTTAGAATTATGCATGATTTATAAAATTATATTTTGAATAAAAATGATTCTAAATACTGTGGTTTATTGATTATGCATATGTTCAGTAAAAATTATGATATGTTATGATACAAAGTATTTTGATACAGATCGAATTTATGCTCTCAGCCTAACTATATTTCAGTGGGTTCCACCAATGGAGATTATATGTTGGTACTCAGTGGATCCTGTCAATGGGGGTTGCCAGTAGGGGTTGTGTGTTGGTATTCAGTGGACCCAGCCAGTGGGGGTTGTGCACTGGTATTCAATGGACTCCACCAATAGGGGTTAAACGTTGGTCATAGTCGAGGCTGTTGAGTTATGAGTATTTTGATTCAAATCAAATTTATGATTATATTGTATATAAATATTTGAAAAGATTGGATTTACATTGAATTAGCATGAAATATATTTTTATGTTTATTCATCGTATTGTTCTTGAATATTATATAATATCTAAAATATTTAGTTGAGATATTTGTTACTTACTAGGCTGTGTAGCTTATTTTTTTATTATTATTTTTTAAATTCAGATAATTAATTACGAGCGTGGGTAATAATATTGGGATAGAGCTTTTAGAGATGAGATTTAATATTATCAATTTTATTTAACTTAGATCTATTATTTATTTTAATAAATTTATTGGATGTAAGATATTTGATTTAATTATTTAAATTAAAGTTAAATAATAATTATTTAAATTTATTTCACTATGATGCATTGATATCGTGATGAGATGCTTTGCATGCTTATGGAGAGAGTTCTTCATAAGTATGCGGCAGTTGCTGCGACCTCGGACTCGCAAACTCGAGTCGGGGGTGTTACAAAAAGTTATTTAGTTTTTTATTACAAATTATCCATCTTTGAACTTTTGCATTGTAATGAAGTCCTTAGGACTATAATTAATCGATAAAGGAGGATTTGTCATTAAGTTCTTAAAAATATTCGCGACCAAATGATATGCTATTAATAGGACGATAGCATTATCGAGTATAGGTTGTTGTGTGCATTATGAGTTGGTTGTCCTCTTAACCATGGAGTGTAGAGATACTGTTATGGCATGCAGATGGAATGTAGGTGTACATTTGCATCGAACGTGACCATGTGTTGAACACTTTACTGTCAAGAGTAGCTTGTGAAGGGTATGAGTATAAGTGTCCCTCCGACCTAAGACCACCACGGTGACTTATAAGCAACTCACTATACTTTAGTATTGGACCATTTGAGTTTCTAACTTAATGATGGAAGGCTATTAGATGCAGTCAAGTACTTATCAAGTCGGTATGTGAGTCAAAATGGAATTGACCCTCTGAATTAATAGGAGATATGCATCAGTGTATTTCAATTCAGTAAAAATCTTAGTCAGGATAATCTATGAGATGGACTTGAAAGGTTAAATACAATGTGATCGACTAAATTAGGGTTGACAGTTAAATCCTAGATCGCCTTGAGTATTTGGGTCAAAGGGATGAATTATACGATAACTATACACCAGTAGGTTCTAGAAGGTTACTTTGTAATACTTTGACCTATCCGATCGTCGGTCATCATTGTTAAATGGTTACATTGATTGTTATAGAAGTTATTCCTATGCTACCGGCTTAGGTTCAAACCTATGAGGTCACACGCATTAGAATATTTGGTTAAATCTGATGGCTAAAGAGTCTAATTGGATTGTGACTCTGGTGAAGAGTCCTACTCAGACTAGGACTCTGGGGGAGAGTCCCACTGGGGCTAGGACTCTACTATTTTTAAAGAATTAATTAGTAATTAGATTATTAATTAACTTAATTTGATTAAGAAAGAGCTTTGGATCAAGTCTAATTGAATTAGATTCAATTCGACTCTAATTGGGTTTGATATGATTGAACCCGATTATAAGAAATTTTGATCCTGATTCGATCAGAATTTTGACTCGACTAATTCCTAATTGAGTTAGAAATTTGATGAGATATTTAAGTTTCTAATTAGATTAAGTTCATTTCTATTAGTGGGTTCAATCTAAATTTAATTTAGATTTGAATTAAATTAGAAATGAAGAGTCCAAGTCAAACTAGGACTCTATCCTTATCTCTTGCGCCCCTCCTAAACCCATGCCAATTTCTCTATGCCTAATTGGATTTGGGTTGTAATTTTTGGCATCATGATAGAGGGTCTAATAAGAGTAGGTAGCAATAGCTTATGAGTCATAATATTATCTCTTGCCCAATTCGAATGCGATCCAAATTAGAGATAAGAGGTAAACTAGAAAAAAAATTTCATATATAGAATATTGTTGGCACCATATTAATTTTTTCTTATTTTCTTGAAGAATTCTTTGGCATGTGAGACTCCAAAATTTTCTCTATGTCCTAATGATTTTTTAGAATTTTTGGAATGCCAAAAGGAGATTTTGGCATTGACTCTTGATGCCCTTCCTTGAAAACCCTAATTCCTAGTCTATAAAAGGGATCCTCTCTCTTGGACATCCCATGATCAATCCCTTACTGATTTTATTTCAAAGCCTCTTCTCCTCCTCCTCTATTTCTCCTCTTAATCTTCTCTTGCTTTGGAGTATCCAAGATACTTAAAGAAGGAGGAACAAATCAGCTGTCAAAATTACTTGCAGGCTAGCACCTCCAAGTCCCTGATCTATGCTTATCTTCACGTGGATCTTCCTGTAGAGGCCAGATGACTCCATGTGGCTGCGAGTGATTTGAAAAATATCTTCTCCAACCGTTGGACCAGAGGAGATCAAGATCAAATTTGTTTGGTAATGATCTTTAACTTGTTTTGATTCTTATGGTAGATCTAATAATTAGATCTAGAATTTCAGCATCGATGAGATCGATATGATTTTTATTTTCAGATC
>KE505801.1:71412-89438 GCA_000441515.1 Elaeis oleifera
AAGAAAGAAAAAAAAAAGAAAAAAAAAGAAAAAAAAAATAGAGAGAGAGAGAAGAGAGAGAGAGAGATTCAACCCTAATGTGAACCTATCTCTTGTAGCAAGCCTCCAATCTAAGGGGGTCTAAACTAGTTCGTTAATGATAGAACTAGTCTATATGGATTAGATGTGTGATCTGACCCAAATCACAATCTAGATCGAGACTCTTTCTCTCTCTTCATCTTAATTTTTTTGGATTGAAGGCTAATAATATCGTTAAATTATTGTATCAAAGCCTTCAACATTAGAAGAACACCGAATCTAGATATCGAGCCACAAGTCAAAGGATGTGATGTTTGGATCGGATTGATCTAAGACTATAGGTTCCCTTTATTCTCTGAGTTTTTCTTAGTGCATATCATATATATTTATAAATAAATATATATTAAATTATTTAAAAATAAAATATATTTATAATATGTATGCTCTCATGAAAATGATTATTCAAAACTATGGAGCAAGTATGAGATGACTGATATGATTATTGCAAACTATAAATTTGAAATAAATTGATTTCTCTCTTTTAATATCACATGACATTTGGAAAAAAGATTATGCTACATGAATTTTTGAATAAAAAATAATTTATTGCTTTTTGAAAATGAGATATGTGGTACTTTGAATTTAAGATTATTATGAAAATGAGAATGGTTATGATATAAAAATTGGTGAGAAAAACTCTTTACTTAGACATGATTTGGGTCTAACCAACAGAACTAATCGTTGGCCATATGTTAGAAACTAGTTTCTTTTAGACCTAGCCAGTCGAGGTGATAAGTATAATAAATATCTCAATAAAAATATCAAAATATATACTAATTAACATTTATTCCTTAAGAATTGATACTTTGCTTGTGTTTATAGAAAGATGATCGTCAATGAAAAGAGCCCAATTCGTAGGTTAAAAAAAAAAATTTGAAGCAAATCAGACTTAAAACGGATACTGAACGAAGACTCAAATTCAAGCTGAAATTGGGCCCGAAATCATCCAAAAATCAATCTAAAATAGCCTTCAGTGTATGGTGAACTAGTCGCTCGGTCCATGAGCGGTCCATAGAAATAGGCGTGGCTCATAGGATAGTGCATAGACTGTGGCACATCGGGTCTACGTGCAGTGCACAGGAATAGTGAAATTTGATTTTTATCACGATGTATGGGTGGCTTGTGTGCTGACGGACGGTTGAGATTGATTTTGGGCTTGATCGGATGGCCAGTGTTGATTGCCGACTGAAAGAAGTCTGGTGCGTGATCCAATGACTGCAATTCAATCTGGGGAAGGATCCAATGGCTCGGAAGGCTGCCAACTTGATCGGGCTATTTTGAGTGAGGTTTTAGCTGTTTGATCAAGATTCAACGGCGGGCGTGAGTCAAGGAGTTTGAACCGAATTAAAGAACGATTTTTACTCAATTTCAGCTCTATTTTAGCCTATAAAATAGCAGATTACGAATAGAAGAAAGGCATCCAATAAGAGAGCGGCAGCAGGGAGCAACAGTAGCAATCCTTTCTCTTTATTTTTTTTTAGTTTTTTTAAGGATTTGAGAGATAGAGAGAGTGAAGAAGAAGTAGAGCACTTCAAAAAGAGGTACTGTGATAAGGTTCTGAATCTTCCAAAAGATGTATCCAGTCTGAGCCATGCTTGGCTAAGGTGCAGTCTGTAGGGGAGTACAGATATCCTTACATATTTTTATATATTTATTTTTATTCTCTATAATTAATAAAATACTTTCAAGTTCAATTTAATTTCTTTTATATTTGATTCCTGAATAAGTTACCTATAGGTGGGATGGTCATAATCTTGATAGGATATGGTCCATGCTCAGTAAAAGTAACATATTCTAGGATGTGATATTTACATAACCTGTTAGGATCTGTACAATCTAATCGTTTGATAGCCTATACTTATGGGATGAACTATGATTTTGACAAGATATGGTTCGTACTCGGCAAGATAACCTATGCTTGAGATTTATTTACAAGACTTCTAATCGATTATGAATTTAATTACTTAAAAAAAGATAAATATCAAAATTTATGTCTATGATCATCTAAAAATCTGAAGACATCTTTTTTGTTATCTATTTCTCTCAATTTCATCTTTGATTAATTAAAACTATTACTAACCTTTTAAGAATCAAACTTTCTCTTTTACTTAGTTAATTACATCTCAACCCTCTGATCTCTGAGGAATCGATCCTAATTCATTCTAATTACATAGTAGTGAATTAGATTATTTTTGACTACCTCCGATAACGATCACGAGACTAACCTTTGACATACACAAATGCTTTATGTGTTTGTTTCAGAACTAATCTCTTTGTCCTATCATGAGATTAATCGTGACTGTGTGAATTAGAGCTAGTTCTCTTCTAGGCATAACTAGTGGAGCTAATCATGGATACATACTAATGGGTCATATATTTTGTATTTAAGGAATAGTCTCTTTTAGGTCTTGTCATGGGCTGATCCTGACCGTAGTCATCAAAGACTGAGTAAGGATTTTGTGTTATACCGTTATGCATAGCATATTTTGAAATTAAAATTATGTTGGCATATATGTCTATTATTATCTATTGTTATATTTGGAAAAAAGAATTCAGTTATATTTGATCCCTCAGATGTATTAAAAACTTACTAAGTCTATAAAACTTACTCCTTTTCCTTTTTTTTTCAGATCCGAAAAAGCATATAGGGTTTAGGACTGAGTAACGAGGAGCATAGAACTTTAGATGTCATTTGCTTAATTTTAGCTTTAAATAAAATTTATTTTGAATTTTTTATTATTCATCATTATTAATCTTTGTGCGCTATTTTTTATTGAATAAATATTTAAAAATTATTTTATTACTACTGTCTGTTCTCCGTTTAATGTGAATATATATGAATAAAAAATAGACCTTGCATATCCTATGAGGTTAAACCTTAGGATTGTGCGGTTATCTGCCATGCATCCGGCTCGGGCCATCGGGTCGGGGCATGGCACTATGACTCACTGGTGATGACCTGACCTCCCGTTAGCGAAGGGCTCTTCGCAAGAGTAGAGTCTGTTCTACTGGGATGAAAACATAGACGGATGATACCGTTCCACCGTTGAGAAGGGCTCAAATTCTTTAGAAATTTGAGACCTCGCTTTAATGTTTTTGACAATTGTCCTAGCAAACAGTGAGGTCTTTTCCCAGTTAACACGAACCAGAGCCATCTCCCCCTCTGACAAGACAAAGACATCAAAAAAGTGCTTTTGAAGCTCTGCATTATGCTCTTCGGTTATCTCACAGGTTTGCCAAGATGATTGGCGCCACCCTTGGATAGTTCCCTTAAACTAGGACCAGCACCTCCAGCCGATGAAGATGAACCATTGTTCTTTGAACTCACCATGATCAAAAGTTAATAGTAGAAATCCTGACGGAAGAAAAGGCCGATGAATGCCGCCAACGGCCGCCTCAACCACTGAGTAGAAACCCTAGTTCTGTTTGATGAAAAACCAAAGATTAGCTTGAATTCTAAATCATATGCTAAGCGCTAAGCTTTCAAAACACCAATTATGGAGGCAAGTCCAAGGTCGTACCGATTTTGAGGTTGGAGCATTGTTTTTGGGTGGGCAGGGGTGGGATATTAAGCTAGTTCTTGGTCAGTTGGTTGTAGTTGGGGATGTAATCTTAGTTGGCCTAGTAGAAGTCCATTTTAGAGTTTTTGATTGGTTCGAAACAGAGTCGAAGCAAGAAAATTTGCTTGAAATAGCTTTAGCGCAGGAGGAGTTGACTCCACTTCGGCAAAGAGGACTTCCTCATTCATCGCACTTACCCAAACTAAACACACCTAACTACCATCATTCCAATGCATTTATTAGCTGCATTTTTTTTTCTAGTAAATGAATTACTTTTTTTTTTTTTGGGTAAAGTAGTAAATGGATTAGTTGCAGTTCGATAACAGCAAGAACAAACTGCTTGCGGAATAGTTAGGCTTAATTGCAGCACTGCGAGTGGATGCATCCATAAAAGGGAGCTTTTTGTGGAATGCAAATGGCTTGGTTGGTTTACCTTATTAGGATCTAAGCCATGCAAATGGGAATGAACCTGGCTCAATGGAAAACACTGGATCCTTTTCAGCTAGATAAGTTGAAATGTTAGCAACAAATTTTGGTCGGGGTGGAGCTCATTAGTTCATTGTGAAGGATTGGGCCCGGTGACCTGCCTGACCTATGCTTGGCCCAACGGGCTGGTTTGTACATGCTTTTCACATGACTTAATAGGAGACTCCTACGGAGAGTCTTCTTTCTCTCTGATTATTCTGGGAGGAAGCTAGAATCCCAGGGCTATTGGGACGCTAGGGCTCCTCCATAAATAGACCCTCCATCATCAAGCATCACGTCGCTAATCACAACCCAAGATACTACACCTAGGTCAATCATGTGAAATAGCCATATGAATCTATTAGCAATACCTTGGAGATCATGTAAAGCTTATGAAATGAACAGAATCTCCAATAATATTAGAATAATCAAATCGATCTTAAAATTCAACCATATTAGTCTAACTAAATAAATCCATTATTATCAATAGTAAAGTTTACAAAATCACAAAATTCCAATTTCATCTAGTATCAGAAAATTAACTAATAACTCTGTTGATTGAACTCCATGCCCAACCCATCTAAGACCATGCATCCTATACTTTAAAAATATGCTAAATATGGATATGCAGCCCAGTAAAAATCCCTAATAGCCACAACAACATAATAAAATTAATTAATAATAAAAATAATCAGATAAACAATATTGGATGGAATAAACATCGTAACAATATACAGGAAGCACTTTCAAAACAGCATATGCATATGTCATCATATATACATCATCAATATCCATCTTATTGAAAGAATTAAATATCACAAATGCAATTAACAATAAACGGTTTCAACAATACTTTCATGAGTCTTATCATCCATTTCTCATAATAATAATTTTCAAATGCAATAATTATTATTTTTGGCTTTGGACAACCAAAATCATACCCCAGCCCGTAACTAATAAACATAAATCTTATGCATAAGCCTATTTTATAATCTAATGAAGCTGTCTACATGACAAGGTGAGTCCAAACCATCACTTATCTATCAAATTTTTACATATTATTCTTACCAAATAGATTTTGTTTAATAATATATTTTTATTTTTAAGACAACTGATAACAAAGTTCATATAATCATATCATCAACAATTGATACATATATATAGCCAAGATATAAATATACTCGTATCAAAAATCATCAAAAGATGATATCATCTCATGCAAAAGTGAGGTCATCAATGCACATCCCACGTTACAAATCTATTAATAAGCATATGCTGGTTATAGTGTATAAGGATTTCTATCTCTATCGATGATAGCTTAACACACTAAGTATTAGCCCCACCTTGATTTACAAATTGGGGTGTTGAGAATTATGCTCAATATTTTCCTATCTAGAATCCCTGCAAAATCAAGTTCAATATTAAAATAAAAATCATAAAGTAAAAATCAACTATCTAGAAAGCTCTATTGGGGTTCACCATTGAGTCCTTGAATCTTTTCCATCAAACTGATTAGTCAGAGAGAGAGAGAGGAGAGAAGGAGAGAGTTCTCTCTCCTTCTTCCTCAAAGTAGGGGAAAGCCCTCTCTCTAGCCTAGGATGGTGCTTAGCCGGGGCAAAGGTACTAGTTGGCAAGGAGCAGTGCTGGTCGTGGACATCCAAATGAGGAAATGGAAATAAAATTGGGAGACCCGTTCATAACTTATCTGATGACTTGCCAACTCCAATCAAAAGAATGCAACGGCTGAAGAACTGGAAGAAAGAAGAGAGAGTTTTGGCAACCTACCTCGCCACCAACGAGATCTTATGATCAAAACAATGGTAAAACCCCAAGAAATCTCATCCAAAAAGCTTGAAATCAGTGGCGATTTGGAGGGGGATTTGGTTTGAAATAGTTTAGAGAAGGAGGACCTACTTCTTATATAGAAAACTCTGAAGACCCTACCTGATTCTAGCATCCTAGGTTTTCCATTCTCGATGAACTCAAGGAAGAAGGCTAACTTTTTTCAGGAAAGCAAAAAGGCAAAAAGGCAAAAAGGCATGGAAGAAGGCTAACTTTCTAGATCGAGTGGCCTTCATAGAATCTTTGGTCGACCTATCAAGGTGGACGACATCTCTGTCACATTAGCTCGAAAAGCAAAAAGGCATGGATCAAGGATGACTAAGCAACTAGCCTCCAACAAGTTCTTTGTGGCATTTCTAGAAAAACAACCATTGAAGCTCTTATGGCAGCAGGCCATATCAGAGGTGATGGATTCACTTTGATTGTGAATCACTGGAATCAATTCAGAGGGGCGAACGCCACAACCTCAAGCTCAAGGTGTATTCCACTCTACACAATCTCCCACTTTTCTGCTGGACTGCAGAGGCGGTGGCGACAATCATATCAAGCTTTGGAGTTCCCCACCATGCGAGTAGATCAAGCTTACAATGGGATGATCTCTAGGGCTTCGACATTGTTTTCTTTTGTGAAAACATTGAGTGTTCTTGAAACTATTAAGATAACTACTGGTTCTCACTCATATTCTGTTAACTTAACTGTGAATTATGTTGTTGAGGAAGGGCTTAGTGATTCATCATCAAGTTCGAAAGAAGAACCTGATGATGATAGAGGTGATGACTAAGAATTCTGGAATGGTTCAAATGGACGAACCCCATCTTAGAATGCATGGCGCCAATATATGGGAGGCTCAGAGGAAGGAAACTGATTCCATGAGCAACTGACTCAAGGAAATCGAGGCAGTCATGACCCTATCTGCCAAATTGCCGTGTAGCCCCTCCTAGCTGAACCTAATCAAATTTCTGTATGCTTATCAATTCATCAAGTTCAGATCAATCTCCTCGATAAGCTGCCACTTGGGATACTAACACTTCTTACACTGCTCAAGTCCTTCCCAATGCAATAGCCTCCCACCAAAGGAGGTTCAAATTTCAAAATTTCTACTACCGTTACTCCCTCTCTCGGGATGAGAGACTGCACAGCCATGCCTTCAGACTAGATGATTGTGAAGACCTTATCCCTACCTTCAACAGCATCCAAAAATAGGAGGGAGCAATCGTTGCTGTGCCCAGGGTATTCTCGACCACCCTAGGTGCTCTAAAAGCTCACTCCAGTCAGACTCAACCGCCTACAGCTCCTAGTCCTACATCACGGCCTCCCACAGATACCTTTGGACCTCCCATAAGGAGCGCTAGAATCCGAGCAAAGAAGATGAAGACTCTTGGCATGATTGAGGTAGAGCTTAAATCAGATGATATTTCTTCCTTAATTCGCTCACTCCTATGGAAGTAAGAGCCCTTGGAAAAAGGATGGCATACTTTTCCATGGCATTGACACATCAGATATTGCCAGGCTCAAGGAATAGAAACTTAGAGAAGTGGTCTGGCAGTGGCCACAGCTGGTAGTGGGTAAAGACTACCTCTATCTGCTTCTCTAAACCTATAAGTATGATTGTGACCTGCAGTTACTGGATGTACCCTAATATAAGACTCTTCTATCTCTATCCTCATTGATTTTGGCTGATGGAAAAATATACCACCATACTTAGGAGAGCTTTTTGGATGTAAGCCTAAGAAGTATATGAAAGTAATGATAAGCTTCAGTGTTTCAAGCAGAAAGGTGTATGCTTTCTCAATAAATTAAATGAACTTACTATTTGATAGAATATGTAATAGTGGTGGAACATACAATAATAGTATAAAAATTATATAAATAATGGAGCAGTACAATTTTTCTCATAAACTTTTCTTTCTTTTCTATTCTTTAATACCACTTCACCACATCATACATTCTATAACAACCACTATTTATAGGTATAAGAAATGACCTTTTGACTCCCCGAATAAATTTATCATTTAGACTTCTCATGTGACTCTTGGATTTTTCATATGACTCTTGATTTTTGCCACTTCAATTAAGTTTACAAAATGACCTTTTGATTTCTTCAATACATTTAATATTTGCTTTTTCCAATACCCCCTTAAACTTAATTGTTCTTTCTTCATCATGCCAAGAGACCTTTTAAACTTGGTGAAGAGCTCTGCTCCTAATGGTTTAGTGAATATATCGGCAACTTAATCTTGTGTCTTCACATACAGTAGCTCTACTTCTTTGTTCTTCACATGTTCCCGGATTAAATGAAAATGCATATCAATATGCTTGCTTTTTTGATGATACACCGGGTTCTTTCCTAGTGCAATAGCCGACTTGCTATCAATGCTTATCTTGGTAGGTCTTTTTTGCTCAAAATGAATTTTCTTCAGCAAGCTTCTTAGCCATATAACATGTGATACACATGCGGATACAGCAACATATTCGGCTTCACATGTAGAAAGAGTAACAATAGGTTGCTTCTTTGACATCCATAAAAAAGCTGCTTCTTTCATAGAAAATATAAATCCAGAAGTACTCTTCCGATCATCCATGTCTCTAGCCCAATCACTATCCAAATAGCCCACAAGTTCAAAGTTATTATGATGAGAATAAAATAGTCCATCAGTAATAGTACCTCGGATGTAACGAAGAATTCTCTTCGCTGCCTTCCAGTGCATTAATTTGGGCTCCTCCATGAATCTGCTGACTAGGCCGACTGCATATAAATGTCTGGCCTAGTACATATCATGTACCTCAAACATCCTACCAAACTTCTATAGAGAGTAGGATCCACGATCTCTCCTTCATCTTCTTTTGACAGCTTTGCTCTACAATCAACGGGGGTGTTTATAGGGTTACAATCTTTCATCTTGAATTTCTTCAAGATTTCTTTGGCATAACCTTCTTGGGATAAGAAATTCTTTTTGATATTGTTTAACCTCCAAACCCAGAAAATATGTCATTAACCCCATATCTGTCATCTCAAACTCCTTCATCATGGCATGCTTGAACTCCTCAAACATTTATGGATTATTACCTGTAAAATAAGATTATTCACATACAAACACACAAGTAGAATGTTAGAATTTTCTCCTTTACATACACAGCATGCTCGTAGGGACATTGCTTGAAGCCATTTGCTTTAAAGTAGCCATCAATTCTTGAGTTCCATGCTCTTAGAGCTTGTTTTAAGCCATAAAGTGCCTTCCTTAGCTTCAAACTTTCTCTTCATGTTTTTTCTTCACGTACCCTTTCAGTTGTTCAACATATACTTCTTCTTCTAGAAAGTCATTTAGAAATGTCGACTTCACATCTAACTGATAAATGTTCTAATCGTTCTGTGCAGCCAAGGAAATCACCAGACGAATTATCTCCATACGTGCTACGGGAGCAAATACCTCCTCGTAGTCAATTCCAGCTTGCTGCTTGTAGCCTTTAGCTACTAATCGAGCCTTATATTTCTCCACCTTTTCTTCTACATTCTTCTTTACCTTTTTACCCATTTCACTCCAATAGTTCATGACCTTCTGGAAGAGTAATAAGCTTCCATGTGTTATTATTCTGGATTGCCTTCATTTCTTCATTCATGGCCATCCTCCAGTTTTCATTCTTCACTGCTTCTTCAAAAGAGATTACATCTTCATTAGCATATAAACAAATGAGATTAAGAGGACTCGTCACCTCATAAAGATCTTGAATGCTTCTTGTCTTTCTGGATTCTTCATTTGAAGATGGAGATCTCGTGCTAGGTGATGAAGGTGGTGTGGGATCTTCAACTTGAGCCTTCACTTGTTCTTCTTCTTGCACTTCTATCATGTTGGTGCTCCAATTTCAGATTCTTCTTCATTGAACTTCACATCATGGCTTACGAGGATCTTCTTCGCCTTTGGATCATAAGTTGTATGCCTTGGATCTCTTATCATATCCTATAAAGATGCAAGAATAACTCTTGTCATCAAGCTTGCTTCTCCTTTGATCTGGGATGTGTGCATAGGCAATGCAACCAAACACTCTCAGATGAGATACATCTGGCCTATATCCATTCCATGCTTCTTGAGGGGTCCTTCCTTGGACAGCGGTTGAAAATGTATATCGCACAATTCACAGCTTCTGTCCAAAACTCTTTTCGCATTTCTTTCATCTTCAGCATGCTTCTTACCATGTCAAGAATGATCCGATTCTTCCTTTTTATTATGTCGTTCTACTGGGGTGAGTATGGTGCAGTCAAGGTTCTCCAAATATCTTGAGATTTGCAGAACTCCTCAAATGCCTTCGAGGTGAACTCTCCTCCTCGATCTGATCTCAAAGCTTTGATTTTGCATCCAGTTTGGTTTTCCACAAGAGCTTTGAACTTTTTGAATGTCTCTAGGGCCTCCCATTTCTTCTTCAAGAGGAACACCCAAATTTTTCTGCTAAAATCATCAATAAATATTAAAAATAATGACGACCTCCAAATGAGGCCGGTGTGATGGGACTACAAATATCCGTATGGATGAGTTGCAAAGGCCTTCGGGTTTGATGAAATGACTCCTTTGGGAAGCTAATTCTTGAGTGTTTTTCAATAATACATCCTTCACATATACCTTCAGGGGTATCCTCAATGAGAGGTAATCCCTTCACCATCACCTTCGAAGATAAGAGTTTCAAAAAATCAAAGTTCACATGTCCGAACCTCAAGTGCTATAGCCATGTGTCATCCTTCATGCATGCACTCAAGCACTTTATCACAACATACTTGATGTTCAATATAAACATTCAGTTCTTGGTCATAGGTACTTTTGCAATCAGCTGATCATGTTTCTTAAGTAAAGATATCTACCTTCCATAACAACATCAAATTTTTTTCTAATAATTGATCAAGAGTTAAGATATTGTTTTTATATTAGGCACATAGTAAACATTAGAAATGAACTATTGAGAACCATCCTTGAGTTGAATTAGGATTTTACCTATCCCCTTCACTTGAACTTTTGAGGTATCACCGAAAGAAATATTGCCTTCCACTGTCTCATCTAACTCTTTGAACATGTGTTTTGCACATCATACCCGCATATATGATTGCTTGCGTCGGTATCCAAGTACCAAATATTTTCATTGGAAGCTTCTTCTCCCTTCTCTGCTAGTAGCAAGATACCATCTTCTCCTTCCTCCTTCTTTGCATAATTGACCTTCTCATGCACTTGGTTATTCTCATTATGGTAACATCTGAGGAGTAATGACCATATTTATCATAAGTATAATATTTAATTTACTTTTGTCATATCTTCGTCCTCCTCTTGAGAAATCTCGTTGCCTTCTTCCGCCAGAGGGACCTTGTGTGCTTTCTTCATTAGGTAAAACTCCTGTGCCTCCTCTTCCTCTGCCACGTCCAAAGGAACCTCGTCCTCGTCCACGGCCTCGTCCATGACCGTATCCACGGATATAACTATGACCGCATTTATTTGACTGCTTTTGCTAGTTGGGCCATCCTTCTTCTCATTGATGGTGAGCTTGCACTTCAAGGCTTGCTCCAAGGGTTCCTCTTTCCGCATCAAGATCCTCTGCTCATGGACTTGTAGAGAACCCATGAGTTCATCAACTGTCATAGTGTCCACATCTTTGAACTCTTCAATTGCAGCCACAACATAGTCAAACTTTTGATCCAAGGATCTTAGGATCTTCTCCACCACACGCTTGTCCTCCACATTCTCACCATTTTTTTTCATTTGGTTTACATTAAAGAGAACTTTAGTGAAGTAATCCGAGATGGATTCTCCTTCCTTCATCTTTAAAGTCTCGAACTCACCTCTCAACATTTGGAGGCGCACCTTCTTCACTTTCTCGATGCCCTTATGAGCATTCTCGAGGATCTCCCAAGCTTGCTTCGAGTTGGTGGCACACGCAACCTTCTCGAATCCGGCTTCATCTAGCCCTTGATAGATGAATAAGGGCCTTCTTGTCTTTTTTTCTTTGATCGACAAGCACCGTTCTTTGTGCCACCGTTTGTGCGCGGTCATCTTGGGATTCTTCATATCCCTTTTCAACAACCTCCCAAATATCTTGGGAGCCTAGAAATGTCTTCATCTGGATGTTCCAATTCTCATAATTGGTGGTAGTGAGTCGTGGAATGAGGAATTGCATGCTGCTGGACATATTTTCAACCTCCGAGCTCTGATATCACTTTGATAGAATATGTAATGGTAGTAGAACATACAACAATAGTATAAGAAACTATATAAAATAATGGAGCAGTACAATTTTTCTCACAAACCCTCTCTTTCTTTTCTATTCTTTGATACCACTTCACCACACCATACATTCTACAACAATCACCTATTTATGGATATAAGAAATGACCTTTTGACTCCCCTAATAAATTTATCATTTAGACTTCCCATGTGACTCTTAGATTTTCCATGTGACTCTTGACTTTTGCCACTTCAATTAAGTTTACAAAATGACCTTTTGATTTCTTCAATACATTTAATATTTGCTTTTCCAACACTATTCTAGAATATAAGAGGACTAGGGCAGGCTTCTAAATGAAGAATCATTAAGGATACAATAATCCAAGCCAACTGTGTACTGGTCTACCTTCAGGAGACCAAGCTTAACAATATAACAAGTGATTATGTTGTCAGCTCTTATGGAAACAAATCTGACACCTAGGATGTGGTTAATGCTAATGGATCGTCAGGTGGCCTCCTAACTGCTTGGAACTCATCCATGATCCACGGGCTACATTTCCATCGGGGCATCTATTCCCTCAGCACCTTGCACCGCCTGCAGCAGGAATCCATGAAACAGCCTCAATGGCTCGTAACAAATGTTTACGGCCCAATGATCAGGGAAGGCAATCAGATTTCTTCAAAGAACAGGCGTTTATTCGGAGCAAATGGCACGGGCAATGGATTGTTTTGGGAGACTTTAATGCAATCAGATTCTCAAATGAACGAAAGGAAGTTGTTACAGTATCTCGGTCTCAGATGAATTCAATTGCTTTGTGAATGAGCATCAGCTGGTAGAATTGAAAATGAACCATCTTCTTTACTTGATCAAATCACCGTGATACCCCTCTACTGTCTAAGCTTGATAGATGCCTGGTCACCACAAAATGGCTTCAACAGCACCCTTTGGCACTACTCTCGCACCTTCCAAACCACTTCTGATCACTTTCCTCTCAAACTGGAATTTTTAAGCCACCTTTCCACAGGAAACCATTTCGGTTCGAAAACTTCTAGCTTCAAAAGTCTGAGCTTAAAAGTCTGATTGGAGATTGGTGGCAGTCAGCGCCTATTTTCTCTGATGCATCAACAAAGCTCGTCATGAAACTGAGTTATTTAAGGAGGAAATTAAAGGCATGGAACAGATTTGTAAATGACAATATTTTGATAAAAAAAAACTTGGATCAAAGAACAACTCCTTGCTCTCGACTCTCAAGAAGAAAATCGAAGATTATCAGCAGATGGACAATGCAAAGGAAACGCGGAAGGAGCAATTGGAAAGTGTTCTGCAGGACCAAGAACTTTGTGGAAGCAAAGAGCACATGTTAACTGGCTCCAACAAGGTGATAGAAACACAAATTCTTCCATGCCTATGCCTGTAGAAGATGGAGAAAAATTTCATTACAGATATTGCATCTAGAAAGATATGATAACTAAGCCCAAGGATATCAAAGATGCTTTTCTAAAATACTACTCAAAACTTTTCTGAAAATCAGAAACAACAAACCTAACTGCAGATTGGAAATCTCTCTACCCAAACCAACTGCCAAAAATGGAGATCTTGGACAGACCTTTTTCAAAAGATGAAATCTCCAAGGCAGTTTTCAATCTGTCCAAAGGAAAGGCTCCTGGCCCTGATGGATTTCCAAATGAATTTTATCAGGCTTTCTAGGAGATAATCAAGACCGACATTTGTGATTTCTTCAATCAGTTCTATGCTGGCAAAATAGATATTTCTAGACTGAATTACACCTTTATCTCTCTCATACCGAAGAAGCAAGAAAGCAAAACTATTCAAGACTTCAGACCAATCAGTCTGATGAATGGAGTTCTCAAGATCCTATCGAAGATGTTAAGTTTCCACTTGTCCAAGGTAATCAAGGAACTAATTTCAGATGATCAGGTGGCATTTGTTCAGGGGCGTCAAATAAATGATAGCTTCTTGTCAGCGACAGAAATTCTCTTATAGTTGAAGAACAAAAACTCTAGGAATCATATTAAAATTGAATTTTGAAAATCCTTCGACCTCCTAGCAATCTTAAAGGCAAGAGGATTCAGTGAAAAATGTTGTCACTGGGCTGAAAGTATACTATCAAGTAACAAGGTGGCCCTCTTACTTAATGGCAACCCAACAAGATGGATCAAAACACAATGAGGATTGAAGCAGGATGATCCATTATCCTCCATACTTTTCATTCTTGTAACAGATGTCTTGAATCAGATCCTTAAACTTGTAGCTAGAAGAGGTCTTATTGTAGGCATCGACTTGCCGTCAACAACTGAGAATACCATCTGTTTACAGTACGCTGATGACACAATCATATTGTTGGATGCAAATTATCAACGCATCAAACACCTAAAGTTCTTACCATATGCCTTTGAAGTCCTATCTAGGTTAAGAATAAACTTTGATAAGAGTGCATTGTTTGCCATAAATCTGTCGGAAGACCACGTCAGGAGATGCATAACAATATTGGGTTGTAAACTGGCAACACTACCAACCATGTACCTCGGCTTTCCTCTATCAGCCCTAAAAAGCATCTGATTGAAACTTTTATTAGAGAAGATTGATAAGAAACTGGCGGCATGGAAGGGCAAATTGTTATCTCTTGGTGGAAGATTAGCCTTGATAAATTCGGTATTGACAGCTTTGCCTACATACTAGATGTCAACCTTCCTCCTTCCGACATCAGTGATTAATGCAATTGATAAAAAAAGAAGAGACTTTTATGGAGAGGTGAAAAGCATTGCAACGGGGGTCACTGTTTAGCAAGCTGGGAGGTCGTTTGCAAGCCAAAAAAGCTTGGAGGATTGGGTGTACTCAATATAAGCTTATTTAACAAATGCCTTCTTCTTAAAAGATGGTGGAGATACGCAACCGAACCTCTAAAGCCGTGGTGTTTGCTCATCCAAAATGAACATTATCAGCACATGAACGACCACTTTACTCCATTACTGCGACCTTTAAAATGGAAGAGCATTCTAAAGGTTCGTTCTCTTTTGATGCTTGTGTCGAGAACATAGCTGGAAATGGAAAAGAATTATTTTTGGTCTGACAGTTGGCTTCAAAGGAGCTGTCCAAAGACCTATTCCCAAACCTCTTCAGGATAACTCTCACTCCTACAATCTCCATCCATGATTTCATTCTATCTACAGATAGACGGGCATGTTCCATAACTCCCTTAACACAACAGCAAGAAGAGAGTTTCTCCGGTTACAATCTCTCCTCTCA
Organism: Elaeis oleifera; assembly: GCA_000441515.1. NCBI lineage: Eukaryota > Viridiplantae > Streptophyta > Magnoliopsida > Arecales > Arecaceae > Elaeis > Elaeis oleifera. The sequence continues at coordinate 86,823 of KE505801.1, forward strand.
TCCATTCAACTAACATCAGACAAGGACATCTTGCACTGGAGATGGCGTGAAAACGGTAATTTTTCAGTTAGCAGTGCCTACAACTTCTTCATCCATAGTGGGATAGTCTCAAAATTCCCTATGGCCATCTGGTCCTTGTCTGTACCACCTAAGGTAAAATCTTCATCTGGCTTACCTTCATTACAGAATCCTCACCGCATACAATCTTCGGAAGAGAAAATTTCCGGCACCTAGCTATTGCCCATTGTGTAGCTCTGCAGACGAAAGTGCAGATCATCTATTTATTGCATGCCAATTCTCCACCCGCATCTGGAACACAATCTTTCAACAGATATCCCTCCTTCCCGCCACATAACATTCAAGAATTCCTAGGTGTATAGATGGATAATCTTGATAAACAAACCTCAAAACAAGCAATTCACTAGATAGCAGCTGCGATCATGTGGAGCCTGTGGAAAGAACGACATAGGAGGATATTCAATTTTGAAGCAACCTCCCACAAAAAGACCTTGGAAATAGGTTTGATGATGCTCAAGCATTGGATTCAGCTTGCTGCAAAGCAGAGGCTGGCGCTGTTGGGAAACCTACTTTCTTCATTGGAATGCCTGCTGTAATTTTGAATGGCAACTTCAAAAGAGACCATTGCCCAAAGGATGAAGAGAATAGATCGAAATTTCAATTACAAGCCTGTTCCTGCCATCTGAATGGCCTTCCTAAAGTTCTAAAATCAGAACTCCAACACCCAGCCCTTTTAGATGTTCAGCGTCTGAGAATCTGAAAATCTGAAATCCAAAATCTGTCAATGCGGAACCCGAAACCTGTAATTTAAATGCTTGACCAAAATGTTATCGAGCTTTCTCAGCTTGATCCACTTACCTCCTCTGCATTTAACCAAATGCATAAATTTTAATAAAATCTGGGTGCTATAACCTCCTTTCATCAAAAAAAGAAATTGTTCAGGAGTTTATTCTGCTGACGCACAAGTCATCAAATCTATTTTTTTTTTTGAAAATATTTTTACCAAAAGTTATCTTTTAATTCATAAAGAATTGTAGAGAGCGATGGAAGGCCAAGTTAATGTACAAGTCAAAATCCAACTCCTATAGGATTTTAGTATTTTTCTTGATTATTTATATTAATCATACTTTTATTTAGAGATCTAAAGAGGAATCCAATCTAAATTGTGCAACAATGGATGTCCTTCTAGAAATTGAAAAGAAGTGTTCGGCATAAATTATATAAGGGTCAACCTCACTATTTTAAATAAGATCTATGCACCTCAATTTATGAGGTGTGGAGAATCGATGAACGAAAGGGACTTAGGCCCTAACTACTTTCGCAAGTCTTCTCTCTTCTTCTAGTTTTCTTTTAAGAGATACGAGCTGAGTGGTTTAAAGAAAATCTTCTCTCCTCAATCAGATTAATAAGTCCAATATCGGATTCCCCAAGGGTCTGGAGTACATCTGCAGTGGGACCATAGATCCTAATTTGTCCAATCCTCTTAGATTTGTAGAGTTCCACTACCTGGCCAGGTTGGGGTAGGTTATATTCTGTTACAAACACCAATGGATTGCACACCTGAAACAAACCCAGTTGATGTTTTTTTGTCACAGATGTTAGATATCAAGCAACTAGAACCACACACCAAGAAATAGTGAGAGGAACAGAGAGACAACCTGTTGGGACTTTTATAACGATTTCGAGTAAGGTAGGAGCAGACATGGACATGCTCAGGTTTGCCATGTATCCTTACTGGGATTTACCACTGGAATACCTTAAACATGAAATGCTTGTGGGAGCTTTCACCTCGTCATATGGAGTCTCTGGGGTCAAGCTCCCTGATAGGAGTCTTTTGCTCTATGTTTTCCACGGACATTTGAGGAGTTTCCTGATAGGACGGGTATGCGTGGGACAGTTGGATCTACGTCCGACCCTTAATCAATCATCCATCCATGAAGACTAGTCCTTTTCTGTTCAGAATGGGTGGATTGGCCCAATTTTCTTCTGTTTACACAAGTTTACTTTTTATCTTGAAGGTATTCAAAAATAAGGTTGCATTGGTAGGTGACCAGGTTGAATAATATTTTATTCCATGGGCATTTTTACCTCCTTATTTGTAGGTGATTTTGCTGCTTGATAGAGGCTGGGTTGGATGAAACCCTGGCTGTTCTCAAATATCTTGGGTAGGGGCCCGGGAGATTAGTTTGTGTATGGGTGAAATGTGAATACCAATAGATGTGTTGGCTGTTTTGTTTGTTTGTTGTCTACTTTCCTAAACCTTGTCTTGTTTGTTACTCCTAGGTAGTCCTGGACCTGGCCAGCCTGCAGACTGCAGAAGCAAGTTGAAATTTTTTATTTAATTAACTAATTAATCAATTAATTAATTAATAAGTTAAAACCTAAAAAGTAGTAGGTTAAAAATTTATAATTGCAATGTTACATTCTTGCAGGACAATACAAGCAACAAATCTTAATTTGGGCCTTTATTCAATTTTCTCTTATCTAGATTTTAAACTGGATCTTGCTCATGCAATGCGACGGAGGTCTTTGCCTAAACAATCACATATATATGAAAGAGAGAGAGAGAGAGAGAGAGAGAGAGAGTTATCCAACCCC
>KE505801.1:108149-122016 GCA_000441515.1 Elaeis oleifera
ATAGTTATTATATATATATATATATATATATATATATATATATATATATATAAAGTAGCACAGAGAAACCATGAGATTCATGTTAATGTATTTTGTGATATAACACCTAATCATCAGTTGATGTACTGTGTGATAACAACCATATCTTTTTTCATAGAAAAGGAAAGACATATGCCATCATAAAATTCATGTTAATTGTAGAAGTTAAAACATTCACTAGGTTATAATCAACAAAGAGTAAAACCATGAGATTTTGAGCTTCCTTGACAATATCATTCACATTGAAGGCCTAATTACATCACACTGATAATTCACAGCAATGTAACATTGACTGATTAATTTCATAACAGGGGAAATTAGCACAGAGTTTTGCTCAAAAAAGAAAATCAACATGGAGAAAGAAGAACCTCCAAGCTTTTGAGCTTCCTTCACAATATGAAGTGCAAGTGTTGTTTTCCAGATGCCTCTCTCCCATAAATTTCAACTATTCTCCCCTGCACTACAAACCTAAATTCATAAATTTAGAATATATAAATTTTGCTACACAAGAATAATTCAAGAGTGATAGTTGCATGGATTTTAGTAGTTTCATATATTGCAAGATCATAAAAGTCCGAAGCAGATGAAACTAACAAAATCAAATCATCAGATAAAATAAAAGACATCAACGAACTATCATGATTTAAATGCATGATATTCCCATGCAAGCAGTAAAAAAAAAAGAAAGAAAGAAAATTATACCAAGCAATGAAAGACAAGGGAAGCTAATTGGCATAAGTTTTTCTTCAGCTAAGCAAAATATCTGAAGCAGCTGAAGTATTTATTTGGAATAATTTCAGTATTCTTCAAATCAAGATTCGTGGACTTGATACCGAAACCCGTACTGGTCGGCCGGCGGTATGGGTCCGTACCGGACTGGATGGTGCACTCCACGCATGCGGCACCGCGGGCGTGAAACAAGGGCGATGCCCCTATTCCACAGTTTTTTTTAAGAAAACTCAGAAAAGCATGAAGCTGGCAATTGGTTTGCCGGCTTCACTATTTTGATTTTTTAAAAAAAAATCAAAGTGAAGCTGGCAAACCAATTGCCGGCTTCACTATTCATCATCCTTTTAAAAAAATGCGATGAAGGAATAGGGGCAACCATGGCTCCCCCTGTGCGGTTTCCATCGTCCGATGACCATGGTGGCTACCCGACAAACTCCGGAGCCCCTCTGTCGGCTCCACCTCCCTCCGACACATCGCTCCCCTCTCTCTCTTTCTTGCTCGTTTAAAAATCCTATCAGATGACAATCGAGCCATGGAGGCTTTCGCGGCCCTCCGACGGCCGCAACGGGCCACCGCTGGCCTCTGACAGCGTCTGCTCTCTCCCTCTCCTCTCTTTCTTCCTCTCTTTCCCTCTCCCTCCTCAGGTATACCGCTTTCCCCAATCAAACTGTCCCGATTCCTCACCGATCTAGCTCGATACACGGTGTACCGGCCGGTTTGGGCCGGTATGGAATTCCTTGCTTCAAACCTTTGAAAACTCCAGAAAATACCACCAAATGGCCTACCTCAGACTGCTATTATACATGCCACTGGTTAATCACAACTGATATACGAATATAAAAAGATGGGTCATGCATCAACAGAATACATAATCCATGTATCTGATTCACATTTATGAGAATAAAAAGGCAATTTCATATATGACTATAGTTTACACATATAGTAAATCAAAATCATCCTTAAATTTGCACATGAAGAAGTCCAGCCACCATTATTTAAATTGAGACATTCAGAGAATGTCGTATAAAAGTTCAGTTTGATGCATATCGTTAGTATCTTTCTAAAGATAAGGCATGTAAATTACACAACAACATATATATCAAATTCTTATCAGTGCGAACAATGCAAAGTCTTGGAATGATAACTAATTACTATCACAAACAGACTTACATGTTCAATAATTTGTTTCTTTTTTATTTATATGATATTAATTTGTTGACTCAAGTGAACAAGAAAGAGCCCTTGTCTTATTGACTCCATCAAAGCTAGATGACATTATTATTTAACAATATGTCTAGCATCTGCCATCATAAAGCTGACTAAAAAATAAGGTCATGGATAAAAATGTGCACATATGACCAAAGTCTACAAGAACCATGATACAAAACAAAGCTATTGAAGACCATTCAAGATAGATTGCCTGTTCTGAATGGAAGGCAGATATAGCTTGAACAAGTAATAGGGCATGTATCTAGATTAAACTAAGAAGAAGAATTAAAATTTAGGTAGATATAAGAGAGCGAAATTATTGGTTAGAACGGTTCTACCACGTGTACCTTGCACCATCCAATAATAAACCAGCACACCATCCAAGAAAGTGAACCCTTTCCCATTCAAAACAGTAAAAATTGTCAGGCCAGTCATAGTTAACAGTAAAATTTTTTCATTTAAAATTTTCAATCGAGCTTGGATAACGGTGCATCTTTTTCAGTAATAGATGATATGCTGGTTTGTTATTGGGTGGTGTAACGTACAAGTGATAGAACCATTCTAACCAATAATTTCTCTATAAGACAAGGAGAAAAGTAAATAATAATGAAGATTGTATACGAATCCGCACCCAAAGAAATCAATAAAATTCCATGGTGTGCCTACTAACAGCAACAAAATAGGATATCATTAAATTAAAAAGATGCTTGATCCAGAACAAGTTTCTTTCAAACAAGAAATGATCAAGTAGACAAAAAATGTGAACTTACTGCTCAAAATGAACTACTAACAACTTGTAACAATCACATGAAAAGTATCACAACACATAAATAACAAAACAAAATATAAGTGCCATAAATCAATAAAAGAAAGATGTGATTATTTGCATGAACATGCTGTCAAACATTAGCACCTTTGGCAATCCTCCAATCCCAAGAGCCAGATCAAGCTTCAGAGAGCCTGTGGAGATCACAGGTGTATATCTTGTACAGAAAAACCGGCTCAAAGATAAATTAGATTCGCTATCAAAATCAGCTGCAAGCTGAGAGAGAGCAAGATTAAGGGTTGTGTCTTTCTCAATAACTTTTCCATCATCAAGAGGCTGGTCTCTTTCATATTCCAACAACGTCTCAACTGAAAATTTGACTGTTTAATAAGTAACATCATAATGTAATGCTGAATACCAATCTTCTGTGTTATCTCATCAAAGAAGCACTAAGAACTTACCTACATGGGTTTAACTGTACCTTGTATTGTATTACATAATATTATAAATATATATGATAAAAGTAGAACTATGGACTAAGAGCATCTTATATCAAAAATAGCATGCTTGGAAAAATAAAATGCATGACTGTGATGAGGAAGGAACTAACTACCAAATCGATAAGACTTTGTTGTAACAATTTTGCTAGAGTGCTACTATTATTTGGCTACACACCCACGATTAGTATGAAGGCAAAAAATAAGGTAAATTTCCATCAGCAACCAATCATGAAGTAGAATATTTATAGTGCTTAAAAACATTCAATAGGAAACATGAGAATGCAACCAAGCCATACCTTTAAATGATGACCATGTTGAGCATGAGATATATTGTTGACTCTTTCCCTATAAACTTAAGCTTTGGGGTGAAGTGGTTAGTTAACATGCTATTAGAGCTTAGATTTGCTAGAGGTCATGAGTTCAAATCCCCTCAATGCCCATTATTCATTCAATTTACACAACTGCCATCTTGCCTCTTCTCTAGTCTCCATGTGTGTGATCTGGGCCACCAGTGAGTGAGACATTAAGCCTAATATACATTTTTGACTCTTTCCTTCTTAGCTTAAGCTTTTGGGATATAGAAGTTAATTAGCATACACTAGTGCAACAAAATTCAACATTCATAATATCTAAATTCACAGAGTTATATGCACATATTTTTCCATTTGGTGTACATTTTGCGCCATGACTACTTTGCTTTGAAATGTGACATCAAACAACCTTCCTAATAACAAAGTTTGGCGCATTGATGTAAGCAATCAAGTGTTGTGGTGCATTACCATTTACACATACTAAGAGAAAATGATATAAAAGGTATTTCAACATCTCTGTCCAGTTCTGTTATGTCCCCTTTGCCTCCTGAACATTGCTTCAATCTACACCATGTTACAAGTGGAGCACTCCTGCCACCTTTGTTTGAAACAAATAGATTTTGGACAGATAACTTGCAGCAAAAGACAGAACCTATTATGTATATAAAATGGAGGCTCAGCTTGTGCAAGGCTCTCCATTGGCCATGTGGATGCCAGTGTTAACCTAACGTATAAATCTAAAATGGAGGCTCATCTCGTGCAAACTCTCCATGCACCATGTGGATGCTGGTATTAACAACGTGGGAGCTAATATGCTAAAACACATTGCTTAATATTCAACATATATGAATTATGCATGTATTAAATACTCAGCCATCATTAGAGCTCATTGCCTAACGTGTAGCAGAAGTTTGGCTATTAAAGCCTTATAATTTGCTGCACTGTTATATTGCATTTCAAGAACAGATGGAAAATGAAAAAAAAATATCCTGCAAATTGCACAAGACCGGTATCATTGATGCCAGTATTAACAATGACAATTTCTGCATGGAGGCTCTTGTACAGAGTTCTCCATTCACCATATAGAGCTGGTATTAATGATTAAACTTTCTGCTGGGCCATCGTTAAAGTTCATTACTTAACATGTAACTAAAATTTAGCTATTGAAGTCATCCATTTATTATAATTCATTACATAGTTATATTGCATTCTAAAAAAGTTGAGAAGATGAGAAAAGAAACTATACCTCACGCATCGCACAAGGCCAATACTAATGATGCTAGTATGAAGGATAAGTTTCTACCTATCTATCATCAAATTTCATTGATCAGTGTGCAACAAAAATTTGGCTGTTGAAGCTTTACACTTATTATAATTTATTATATTTGTATATGGCATTCCATTAGAAAAAGATGAAAAAACCATATCCTCATACCACACAGGTTTATATGCTACTTAATACTATTCTCTTGCATCCATAGTTTCAAGATCAGCATAGTGAAGGGCACTAGGCCGTGCCTGACACGGCCCAGCCCAAGCTCTTTGGGCCTGAGACTAAACAGGCCATGCCTAGCATGGCCCATTGGCCCGTGGGGCCTTTTTAAAAAAAAAAAATTGCAAACAAGCCATACCAGGCACTGCCCGTTTCGGTATGTTATTTGAGGCCGTTACGGGCCGAGCCTGGCACGGCCCGTTTCGGCCCATAACGGCCAAAAACGGCTAGTTTTAGATTTTTTACCTTTTACCCTCCCAATAGCCATAAAACGGCTATTTTGAGGGATATTTGGAAAAAAATTTATGGATTCCTATAAATAGCCTCCTCTCCCATTCTCATCACACCAAATCTACTCTTCTCTCCTTCCCTACTACTACTATTGCTCTCTTCTAGCAATATTGTAAGTGTTCTAACAATTTAATTTTAATTTGTATTTAGTAAATCTTCAAGTGCTACACAAGAGAAGGTCCTTGTCGAAGAGCACAAGAGGAGATCCTTGTCGAGGAGCACAAGAAAAAGCTCACAAATCTCGATGCTGCCTCCACCCAATTCCTCCACCTCTACTCAATTTCTCCACCTCCGATTAGTTTTATTTTTGATTCATAAATTTAGAAATGACATCTTATGATGAGAGCCATTTTGGCATTCCCCAGTTTCCAAGGCAGAGGAAACTAATTCCGTTGCTCCTGCTCCCTTTGAAACTAGTCAAGGTCAAATCTCTTCCTGTAAGAGGACTAATGCAGTTTGGGATGATTTTAAAAGAGTTTGTGTTGATGGAGTCTGAAAAGCAAAATGTAAAAAATGTGCCAAATTTTATAATTATGCCAGTAGCGGAAGAACTGACCATTTGAGAAGACATCAAGAGAGTCATAGAATGAGTGACTCTCATCTCCAAAGTACCCTTAATATACAAAGAGGATCTCTGGTAGATAATTTTGCATATAATCACGAAAATCAAAGAAAATACTAATTAAATGGATAGTTAGGGATGAACTGCCTTTTAATTTATGCGAGTCTTTTAATTTTGAAGAATATGTTCAATTAATCGTACAGCCTGTTTACAAAAGAACTAGTAGACATACTTTTAGAAGGATAACTATGATAAATTTTTTAGCAATGAAACAAAATTTAATTGAAACTATCTCTGCCTTAAATTCAAAAATTTCATTAACTTCTGATATTTGATCAGTATCGGTAGATAGTAATTATTTTATTTCTATTACTGCTCATTATATTGATAATAACTAAATTTAATAACATATTCTTGCTTTTCGTACTTTTGATTTTTCACATTCTGGACAACAAATTTCAAATATTATTTACCCAAAGGCATGTTCATTTGGAATTAATGATAAAATTATATCTATTATTTTTGACAATGCATCTAATAATAATTCTACTGTTACGTTATTGAAAGACTCATTGCATCCCATTTTAAATGATCAGTTATTGCATATTAGATGTGCATGTCATATCTTAAATCTTTCTGTACAAGCTGGTATGGGCATGGTCCAAGATATAATTTCAAAAATTAGAAATGCAGTTTTTTTTTTCATGCTTCTAGAATAAGACTTCAAGAATTTAAGCAACTGTGTGTAGATCATCATAACGTTTAAAAATTAAACTTGATGTAATGACTCATTGAAATTCGACATATAGCATGATACATGATGCATATCAATATAAAAACTTATTAAGTGCATATATTAATGACCGTGGATTAGATTTTGTATTGACTAAAACTGATTGGACTAAAGATAAAATTTTGAAAAAAATTTTGGTTACTTTTATAATGCTACTAATGTTCTTTCTGATATCTATTATCCAACTTCATGTTCGTTTTTACAACAAGCATTTGATATTAGTAGAAAATTTATAGAATATAGATTTAATGATATTTTAATGCCTATTATTGAACAACTGGAATCTAAATGGAATGAATATTACCACAAGGTATGTCCTATGCATAATTTAGCTGCTGTATTTGATCCACGAGTTAAATTAAATGGTGTGCTAATTTTACTTGATACATATTGTGAAAACATGATACTGGATCCTGAACCCACTAAAGCTAAGGTAACAAACTTTTTATGATATTTATGCATTATATGATGAAAAATTCATGGATCTAAATTACCAGCATAAAGCTCTATCGTTTCTTCTAATAGTTCTCGTTGATCATCTGTTTTAGTTTATTGCATATAGGAGAGAGACACATGCTTCATGTTCATCTGCATCTTCTTCATCTGCTTTAAATAGTGAACTAGAATTTTATTATGAAATGATCTTCATTCTGTATATGATGAAAATCAAATAGATAATCTAGATGTGTTAGCTTGGTGGAAGTGTTAAAATTAATATATTTTTTGTCTGCCATTGTATGCGATATTTTAGCTGTACCGATGTCCACAGTTTTTAATGCAGGTTGGCGTATTCTTGACGAAAAGAGAAGTCGGATAATCGGTGAGACGGTGGAGATGCTGCTCTACTTCAAAGATTGATTGGATGCAGAGATGACACTTCAAGATAAAGGTGGATATTCTACTACATCCTCTGATGATGACACAAACGAGACCGATAATTAGTAAGATTTTTATCAAGCTACCACAAAAAAGCAGAGAGAGGGTCTTAAAGCAGTTCAGTAAGAGCAGAGACAAGCTGATACGATTTTACGTATTCTTCTTTTATTACTTGTATTAAGTTTTTAATTGTTAAGGTGAGTCACTTCTATAATTCTATTTCTTTTTCTCTCTCCTCATTATACTCTGGAGGTCAGGCCTAACCCCCTCTCTCCCTGTACCATTTTGATATTTATTAATAAATTGGTAGGGGTCCACGCCAAACCCCCACCTAACAAGGTGGCTTTATATTTAAATTCCTAACCCAACTTTTTTTAATTTATTCATGCATATTTTTTATAATTTTAAAAAATCCTAAACGGACTGTGCCTAAATAGGCCGTGCCCCATTCAAGGGGCCGAGCTAGCATGCGGGCTGGGCCAGGAGCCCCATTTCAAGGGGCCGAGCTAGCATGCGGGCCGTGCCATCCTGGCCCAGGCCCTTGTGGGCCGTGCCGGGCCTGGGTCGTAGGCCAGAAACCCTAGCCCAGCCCGGCCCCCTCTTATGGGCCATGCCAGGCACGGCACGGCACTGTAGTTGACGGGCTGTGCCTGGCACAGCCTGTCTCATGCCGGGCCAGGTCGTGTCATGGGCGGCCTGACCCATTGCCCATCTCTAGATCAACATATCCTTAGACTATTGATAACAAAGTAGCAACTGTATTACAGAATCTAACATCTCCAGGCACGGCCTGTCTCATGCCGGGCCAGGCCGTGTCATGGGCAGTCTGACCCATTGCCCATCTCTAGATCAGCATATCCTTAGACCATTGATAAACAAATAGCAACTGTATTATAGAATCTAACATCTCCAAATGATGGACTAGTTATAATCAATCCACATACATATTAACTACATTCAAGCACGGCCGTCTCATGCCGGGCCAGGCCGTGTCATGGGCGGCCTGGCCCATTGCCCATCTTTAGATCAGCATATCCTTAGACCATTGATTAACAAAGTAGCAACTGTATTGCAGAATCTAATATCTCCAAATGATGGACTAGTTATAATCAATCCACATACATATTAACTACATTTAACAATCCTCAATGAGTTTCGACCAAAAGTATTTACAATAACAATCCAATTTGATTAAACAACAATTATACTGCAAAGGGACCAAGAAAAAAGAGATGTAAACAGTGTAGAGAAGGAAAAAGCATTAATTAGAGATTCCTTGCTCATCAATAATATAAAGCAGACATAAGAGTATTAAAGAAAGATCAAGAAGGAAATAGAATGGAATGAAAGATCATACTGTTGAATGGGAAGAATGCATATCTACCAATGCACCTTTAAGGAAAAGCATTAATTAGAGATTCCTTGCTCACCAATAATATCAAGCAGACATAAGAGTATTAAAGAAAGATCAAGAAGGAAATAGAATGGAATGAAAGATCATACTGTTGAATGGTTAGAATGCATATCTACTAATGCACCTTTGAAGAAAAGAAATTGCAAGGAAGGTGATGAACGACCAATCAGGGAATCTTAATGATCAAATATTTAGCTTGCCATCCAGTTTCCACAAACAGAACAAAAAGAGGGAATTTTTCATGGTCATGATCAAACAGAAAATCAAATAAAGCTGCCCTGGTGTTCATATAATGGAGAGTGATACTTGGAAAGATATTCTAAGAGTTCTAGTAGTTAAAGACTTAAACTTTGTGAGTATTTGTGAAATTTCTGATCCCATGGAAAAGATAAATAAAGCAGCATCACATCCCCATAATACAACATCAAATTTAACCATTACAGAATACAAAGGATCATAAGATCAATAATCAGCTAAAACAGAAAGTAAGAAAAGTGAGATAAGTGAAGCAATAAGTTTTGCATTACAGAAGAAATAGTGAAAGACGCTTGTAGATTGAGTTGATAAAAGATATGAAGAGGAGAATAAAAGTTGAAAGGAAATAAAAGAAGGAAGAAGGGCCAGACTTGTCATGAACTTCTTTGTTCTTGTTCTCAAAAATAACAGCATATTTTGATCTTTAACCAGCCAATTAGGTTCTTATAAACTTTGGACCCCAATCAATTCCCAGAAAAGGACCCTTCTTAGACCCTAGATTACATGGACTTTGGTACAGGTATCAGGTGTAGATCCATGCCTAAACATCAAATCTTTCATTATTCAAGAATTTCATTAGGTGGATTCATACATGCGTCATGCCAAAACCCATCTCCATGTGCCAGGTGTGAGAAATTTGGGTATACAAAGGGTACCAGTAACATAGATTAGGCCATGATACTGAAGTGTTACAATGTTGTACCATGCCATAGTAACATAAACAGTAGCTACACTACAAAAAAACAGTATTTTGGCTCTGAGTAAAGAATTTTTTAATATTCTTTCTGCACCTTGATGACTAACAAAACTTCTTCAACTCTTTAAAGCATGTATAGGTTGTGATTTGCTCTTCAGATACTTCTATTAATTAATCATTGACTCAGATCTTTAGTAAATCCTAGTTAATATTATGACCGGGATCACATACCAAGGAAGACAAAATCGGAACCAGAACTGGGATCTGTGCCAGCCAGCAGTACGAGCCGGTATGGATCCGTACCAGACTGGACTAGACCGGCGCGAACCGATACAAAAGAGAAGGGAACTGGGGAGGAGGAAAGAGAAAAGAGAGAGATAGAGAGGGGGAGAGAAAGAAAAAGGGAGGTAATCGCCTCTGTTTCTTGAGTATTTTTTTTTTAAAAAATCCGATTAAAATCACGCTGGCAATGGGTTTGCCAGCTTCGCTGTTTTAACTTTTTTAAAAAATTTAAATGAAACCGGCAAACCCATTGTCAGCTTCACCATTCATCATCATTTTAACAACATGATCAGTGAAGAGGGGCGGTCGCCCCTGTTCCGCAGCCACGGCTCCGCCCACATGTTTTCCACCGCCCGGTGGCCACGGTGGCCACTCGATGCCCTCTGGCAGCCTCTCCGTCGGCTACGCCTCCCTCCGGTGCTGTCGCTCCCCCTCTCTCTCTCTCGATTAATCACCCTATCGACGACACCGAACCGCAAAGACCTATGCAGCCTCCAACGGCATCATCCCTCTTTCCTCTCCTCCTCTCTCTCTCTTCCTCTCTTTCCCTCTCCCTCCTCTGGTGTTCTGATTTGCTCGGCCGAACCGTCCTAAGTTGCCGCTGATACAGCTCGGAACACCCGCAATCATCCGATTCAAGACAGTTCAGCAAACGCTGTCATATACTACATCAAAGGGCTATCAAATCTCATCATCACAAAAAAGAGAATGAAGACTGACATGGAAGATAATGACAGGAGAAAGAAAGAAGGAAAAAAGAAATGGAACAAGAAGAAAATAAGGAAAGAAACAGAGATAGTCAAAAAAAGGGAAAGAGAGGAAGACAAACCTTCCAATCCTCATGTAATACGTAAAGAGAGAGAAGCCAATGATTATAAAGAGTTCTCAGAGAGAGGAGCAGGGGGCAGGGACTTCTAGGTTATAGTCAGCCAAGTTTTAATTCATCCTTCTATTACTTGCAAGCAAAAAATACTATTGTCTTAGCTTGTACCTCTCTTATTTAAAGGTTGGTGACATGCACCAATGTTCCTGGGTCTGAAGTGTCTTTGAAGATTGGAGCTAGAAAAATAAGATTTGAATAAAATCAAATTAGCGGACTGGATGACAGTCTTTGAAACAGAAGTTATAAAATGATTCAGCATGTCATTTAAGTACTTGAATGGATCAAAAAAAAAAAATACCTTATAAAAGCATGGTATGTATTCTTTTATAAGATATCATAGCTAAAATATAGAATAAGGAGTCTCAATCAATCAGACAAGTTCGGTTGTTTTTACAAGAAAGATTATCAAACTCCCTAGAAGCTGAAATGTGTACATTCAGACAAGGCTTAATTAAACATGTTTAAGCTACATATGGGGACTTATTAGCCACAAGTAACTATGAGAAAATTCCAGAAGTGAGTTTTGTAACACATAAAAGCATGGTAAGCAACAATGAGACAAGTTTTCTAACACATATGGAGGCTTACAAGCTGCCAATTTCCAAGTTATTTAACATAATGTCAGTTTCTTCTAGAAGGATGCAGTATACATGCTCAACATAGTCATAGGTCAAACATGGATGAAAAAGAATAAAAATGGTTGCTTCAGCTCTTCTGAAATAAACTACTGAATTCTTTTGGCAACTATCACTCCCTAGAAGGAGGCAAATACATAATTGAGAGATACTTAAGTTACAAACATGAAGTTGCCTAAAAGAAAACCACTAAATGCCCAGACTCTCAGAGCCACATTCATAAAATACACCCCTAGGCTAAGTACATCATTAAGCTTGCATTTTGTTCAACGGCATGTACATTCTGGAAGCAAGTTTTAGAAGTAAGCCTAGCTCAAGTTAAATCACCAACCATCTGTAAATTCATATTCCCTAGTTTTTGACTAGTGGGTTCCTTCAGGGGCCTGGGATAAGCCCTTGGAAAATCTTTTCCAAGAAACTATGGTTGCTAAACAGGCTTCAACTTGGGTTCGTGGTGGCTATTTTGGTTGTCACTTACTGCACCTTCCTAAGACACCTATATATATAATTTGGAAATAGTGGCTTCTTGAAAACACCATATATTGTGTTGTGGTTTGTCCACCTGGCTTACTGTTTTTTTTTATCAATCAGAATAAAGAGAGGAAAAATTGTCCTAAATCAATCAGCATATACAGTATGAAGTTTGCACTGCATCATGTAAATAACATTATATATAAATTGATAATTAATATAAGCCTCAAATAAAGAATGGCAGCAAGCTTTGTCATAATTCCTTCCCTATCTAATATATAATGTCCAAAAAGAAGCAGTCACATTTCATATAGCAAAGAATGGCATGAGGCAGGCATTAGATCAAAGCTTTGCAAGGAAAAGGTACAGTCCATAATATTCCAGTACAAGAGTTCTATATGTAATTATAAACAACACTTCAGAAATTAATGATGATATTGAAATCTAAAGAAAAGCTGACAATCATACCAGTTGATGATAGGCAACGGACCTTTCTCCAAGGAAAAATTTCTCTTTCTCCATTCTAAACAGGAAAGGATAAAAAAGCAATAAAAATCATAGTTTCTTAACAACTGCAGACATCTTGGAAGTGAAATTTTGACATTGCCGGCCAAGTATGCATAAATATATAGACATACCCTCACAAAGCAGACGATAAAAGACCCTTACCGAGGCCAAAAATTTCTACATACATCCAACTATGCATATAAATATGACCAAACTTCGAGTCATGAAAAAAATCAACCAAAAGGAGAAAATAATCTTGTCCAGAATTAAAGTTAACCAAAATCGCAGGGTTGACAGTTACAACTCGTGCACAAACTTTATAATCTCCATCAAGATGAAACCTATTTTAACAAACACGATACTGGTATTCTTAATGAAGGGAAAAATTTAAACTAAATCCAGAAGATTGTTATTACTCCATGAGATACAACTGATAGTGGAGAAGATCATTGTTCGAATTCAAATACCCGTGTGGATCACGAAAAGAAACAAATCGGAACGAGGAAAGAGCACCTGGAGAAGAGAGTAGGGAGGAGTGGGGCCACCCGAAAGCCATCCTCCGACGCTGGCAGAACGAATCGCTCGTAGTAGCGAGAGAGGCCTCAGGGCTCTCATGGCGAAGGGTTTTGATTTCCCTCCTCGGCGAAAGCGTTTTAGGGCTTCAATTTGCCGGCCATCGACATGGCACAATATACTCCGATTTCACGTTGCGCGCCGGGCTTTGGCCGACGACACCGACGCTAATCGAGCTCCAAATTGACCCCGAAAGCAGACTCCGTCAATGGAAACTAGGCTCCCTGTTATCCAGAGGGCGGATGTGGTTTGTTTTTTTTTTAACGAAGGAATCCAATAAATTTAAAGAAAATATTATGAAAGAATTGAGACAGAACTGTGTCAATCTATAAATGATCTCCAAAATACTCAGCAACCTAATTTGTTAGTCATTTACTTCAGTGAATGAATCCTCGTTTAAACTAATTTTTCTTTTTCCATATCACTCATTGAATTTTCACTCATCATTTTTACTTAATTATATTTAAATATTTATATTTCATTGTTTGTTATGATGAATTTTTATTTATAATAATATCAAATATATCAACTATTTTGTAAATAATATATCATTTATATATATACATACATATATACATATAT
>KE505801.1:225595-237373 GCA_000441515.1 Elaeis oleifera
TAGAATATTGTTGGCACCATATTAATTTTTTCTTATTTTCTTGGAGAATTCTTTGGTGTATGAGACTTTAAAATCCTTCTCCACATCTTAATGATTTTTTTGAAATTTTTAGGTTTCTAAAGGAGGTTTTGGCATTGACTCTTGGTGCTCTTCTTTGGAAACCCTAATTTTAGTCTACAAAAGGGGTCCTCTCTCTTGGATGTTCCATGATCTATCCCTTGCTGGTTTTTATTTTTAGAGCCTCTTCTCCTCCTCCTCTATTCCTCCTCTTGATACTCTCTTGCTTTGGAGTATCCCAGGTACTTAAAAAAGAGAAATAAATCAGCTATCGAAGTTGCTTACAGACTAGCACCTCCAAGTCCCTAATCTGCACATGCCTTCGTGTGGATCTTCCTGTAGAGGCCAGACGACTCCATGTGGCTATGAGCAACCTGAAGAATATATTCTCCAACCATGGAACTAAAGGAGATCAAGATCAAATTTGTTTGGTAACGATCTCTAACTTATTTTGATTCCTATGGTAGATCTAATAGTTAGATCTAGAATTTCAGCATCGAAGAGATCGATGTAATTTTATTTCAGATCTAAAATACATATTTTCATATCAAAGATCATGATGTGGTAGTCTAAGATAGGATCTTATATATATAATTAGGATTAAATTATTAATCTATTATTTTACTGTATAAATTTAAATTGCATGTACTGTACTACTGCATATTTTCTTCACACTCATCCTAGACTCAAAATGCCAAAATTTTTTTGGCATGGTAGATAGAAGATCTATTTATGACAATCATATATTGATACTCGAAGTAATCCAAAATCAAAAACATCATTCTTTTATTATCAATGGATTTTCTGTACAAGGAATATGAAATTATATCATTTATCATAAACTTTTAACTCAAAGAATCAATATTGTTGACAAGCTCAAAGTAATCTAGATCACCATAATTCCACTGCACACTAATTTAAAGCATCAAAATTTCTTCAAATATAATAAAAATTTTGAATCAAATATTACTTTGTCTTAGAAGATTCAAAAGTTTACTTTCAAGTTAGTTGAAAGAACTTTTAAGTCTCATCTCTAATTTACCTGGAGCACATCAATCTTGACTAATTGTTGAGCCAATTACCCCATTCAAATTCATCATATGATCTATATGCAATTGTGAAACTCAAAGAATATTCTAATCAAGCATCATAAAATATTTCTACCCCAAACTTTAAGTAACTTCTTATGAATGAATCCTAAACTACCATCAAAATAATTAAATTCAAGCTTGAAGTAATATCATGATATACCCAATATCAAATTGAACTTTCAAATTGAACTTCCAAATTTACTTAAATAACAAATAAATAATCATAATGCACAATAGTATTTCATGGCAAATTCTCTTAGACTTAATTTGAATCCAAATCTAATAAATCAAAATCTTAAACTCAAATTGTCATGACCTGAGAAATCTCAATCAACTCATTACACTTTAGCTATGGCCATAATAGGGCAATATTGTAAGTTTATGAAAATAGCAAGCATTACAAATATTATTCAAATAAAATAACACTAAGTTATCAATAAAAAAAAACAAACAGAGATGTCTCATTGCCTAATTCTATACAACTCTCAATCTTTCAATGAGTCCTAAGAATTCTAAAACATATCACTATTTTTGTCATGATCTTATTACAATCCCTAATGATCTTAAACCTAATTAAACTTTAATACCACTTAATTTGTCACGTCTTAAGCCGAGTACATGATAGACACCGCATACTTGCAAGACAAGCCCTACAAGCATACAAGGCTACAGATCACATCATAAAATTTCAAAATCATGATAATAATAATAAGCCATCAATTCTAAAAAATTAATTTAATAAAAATCAATTAAATCATTCTCCATAATAAATATCATAACATAAATCATAATTTTTTATCCAATTAATACCAAACTAAATTGTATTGAGCTAAACTATACTGAGCTAGGAATTTGAATAACTCAAATTTTTCCAAGTGATCTAGTGCACTCTCCTCATATCCCGAGCAATCATTATTCATGATTTGAAAAATAAAAAAAATAATGAGCTACACTTGCCCAATAAGTGACATAACACATCAAAGTAGGATATAAGCATGCTGAGCAAATAAATCACATAATATTGACTAGAAGGAGCAAATCTCAGATAACATATACTTCTTCAAAATAATTATTTTCATATATTGATATCAAACTCAACATCAAGCTATGGTCATGTAACTCAGTGGCATGGGTCTGATAATATAAATACGTTGCACAAAGTGTCAGATAATAAATATCACTATTTTAATCACCGATGGCTCAGTGCCGAAATTAGTTTCTCGAATTACAAGTCGATAGATCTAACATATAATCTCCATAGATGGAGCCACATCATAGCCATGCTGAGAACGTATAAATAAAAGTAATCTCACAAGTTTCCTAGTTAAGTTTTCTAAATCTATTTCTTAAAGCATACCATATATTTGAAATAAATTATTTTCAAGAATAAAATAATACATGCTTGACCCATTTATTAAACTAAAAACAAAGAGTATAAATCAAGTAAAATAATTAATTATAATTTTCAAAGGATTATTTGGAGCACACTTGAAGTATTAGGTTACTTACCTCATCATATTTCAAAATCTGATTTCAATCAAATAGATCAGATGAACCTATTCAAAACCATTAAAATTCAGTTAATTTTATGGTCAACATCTTAGAAGTCCTCTATATCAGAAATCTGAAGAATCTAAGTGGATCAAGGGAGTGAAATAAGACAACTTGGGTACAACGAGGGCCGGCTTCATACTTCAATCAAGGTTGATCAAGGGTAGGCCAATCAAGTGGCGAAAAAATTTCATATCATCAAAGGTCAAAAGCGATACAAGGACACCACAATCAAGGATAATCAAATCTAACAAGATCTCACAAGAGCCAAGGTGAAAACTAGTGCACTGTCTGACAGCGATGGTTAGGAAAAATTTGACCAACTAGCTTTATCTAATCAGGATCACCTTAAATATAATGATTTAATAGAGATTAACAACGTTTAGATCTCACAATCCTCAACAAAGACTTGGATGGTGAGCACATATTGTCCGACTAATAGAATTAACTTAGATTCAAAGCAATAAATCAAATTCACTGGGTTCATAAATCATGTAGAGAGAAAATATCAAAGGAGAGAGAAAATAACAAAATGAAATAGAACAAATCTGACGACGCTGCCCAGCAATCTGATCGATCTGATTTAGATAATTTAATCAAATCATGATTGAATTAGTATATAGATGGTTTAATCAAAATCATAGATGATCAAATCTAGAGATACTTGATTTGATCAAGATGGGTGCCGGTATACTATCCGACGATCATGGATCAAGACTCTCTTTGTTGGGATTCGATCAGAATCATTAAAATTTTTTTTTCATAGGCTAATCTTAGAAAAATGACTTCTAGAGAAAGAAATCCATCAAAAGAGACATAATCTAAGAAAAAAATTTTAGAGAGAGAATCCAACATTCTAGAAAGAAAGCAGGGATTCAGACTGAAGGGAGAGAGAGAAATCCTCTCTCTTTTTTATTTTTATTTATTTTTTTAGTTTTCTTTCTTTTCATGGAAGAGGGGACCTGTGTCCCCCTCTTCTTCTTCCTTCTTCCATGGAATAGAGAAGCTTGTCTTCCATTTATTCTCGAGCTAGGAGGGTTTTGTCTTCACTGGTGACACTCATGGCTAGAAGACCAGGCTATGCCAGCCATCAATGAGCTCGATCCGACGATCGACGATGACAACGGGTGACGAAAAATAGAATAGAATGGAGAGAAATAGGGGATCCAAACCAGATTTTCAAGATTTTTGACAATAAATTCAACAAAAATCTAAGCTTAAATCCTATGGAGAATGAAGGGAAGATGATCTAAAAGATTTATTTGATAATTTGGATGGAATTCGATCTCGTTCTTTGACAGAAATAAAATCCATCAAAAAATCGAAAGAAAAGAGAGGAAAAATGGAGGGATCAATCATTGAAAAACTATGGATTGGGGCCTTTAAATAGGCCTCTCAGTAGGAAGAAATTAGAGTTTGATTGAAGCTCTAGTCCTAAGGGTTTTTTTTTTGAAGTCCGAATCAGAGAAGAATAGGATCGGGAGTTCTTCTGCAAGTTTTCATTTCCATGCTAATTCCAGCATGTGCAATGCATGTGCTGGCCCAATTTTTTTGTGTTTTGCTGCTTCGAGATCTGTGCTGTGGGACTGGGTATTACAATGATTTGCTCTCTTTTATCAATTAGTGGAAGTCTAAAATATGTCTTTTCTTTAATAAGTTGATCCCTTTATAATTTAAATGACCATATCTCATACGCCATAAATATGACTTATCAATCTTTTCATTTTTTAAAGTAAATTTTCTTGATTGGCATGTTAAGAGCAAAGATTTTATTTTGAGTCATCTTGACTTTTGCCATAAGAGTAGTATTTTTGTCTTTATCAAGAATTTTGTATTCACCATTATCAAAAATTACCATATATCTATTTTGCAGCATATGTCTAACACTTAGCAAATTTTGAGTTAATATAGGCATGTATAAAACATCATAGATAAGTTTCTTCATACCTTCTTTTTTATAGACTGCCATGACCCCTTTGCCTCTAACTTGCTATAGTTTGCCATCTCTAAGCTTGACTTGAGAGGAAGTCTTTTGATTTAGTTGGATGAAAAATTTCTGATTTTCTATCATGTGATTGCTACATCCACTATCCAAATACCAAATATTTTTTGATTTTCTTGCAAACTCATGCATGAATAAAAAGTTGTTCACTATCATTTTTTCAGAAAAATATGTTTATTTTATTTTTTTAATCTTAGAACCAACAATCTCTTTCAGAATGATTTGAAACTTTGCATCTTTTGCATCTATAACCACAATATTAGTTCATATCCAGTTTTTATAAATAAAGCAATGGCAATTGGTATTCCATTCTTAATTGGATTGAACCCATCTATATTTTCTTTACCTCAGACTTTCATAGAAGACTACTTCCATTTGCCTTGATCTTTTCTTTGAGATGTGCCTCTTTCTTTTCCTTCTTGCTCCATGCTTTAAAGTTCTTTTCTCGAACAGTAAGCTTGGATTGAAATGCTTACTCTAATGGTTGAACTGAAAACTATTCAATCTTTGTTCATGTGCCTCAAGTGACCCCATTAGTTTATGCAAGATGATAATAGATAAATCCTTTGATTCTTCAATTGCAGCAACAATATGATCAAATTTAGCAGTCAAGTTCCTCAGAATTTTCTCAATAATCTTCTTATCTTGAATAGCATCACCATAGCTCTTAATTTGATTAATAATTTTAACAACTCTAGAAAAGAAATCCCCGATTGTTTATCATCTTTCATTGCTAAATCATCAAATCTCTCTATAAAGATTAAAGTTTAATAGAGACAACTTTGTCAGAGTCTTGAAACTTATTTTTAAAATTTTCTTGTATCTTTAGATTTATTTGCATCCATAATTCTAGAAAGATAATTTTGCTTATTCCTTGCTGAATAAGAAGTAAAGCTCTTGCATCTCTTTTTTTATTCTCTTTGTACTCTCTTTGCTTTGCTTGAATCCATACTGTAAATGCTTCTGGATTTGCTAGTTCTTCCCACAAATCTTGTGAGACAAAGAGAGTTCTTATTTGAATGCTCTAAAAATCATAACTTTCGCCGTCAAAGACTAGCACTAGGCTTTGCATGTAGTTGAAGGCAGCATTGTTTGTACTTGCATTAGAACTTGTTGCCATGATGAAATTGAATGGAGAAATAGGGCTTAGGTAGATGATATGAGGTGAAGTTCAAGGGGCTTTGGATGAAATTAGAAACAAAGAAAACCTGGCTCTGACACTAATTTGTTGGGTGCAAGGAGAAATATAGGTAATAAGATGCAAGATGAAGAATTTTTTAATAAGAAGCATGGGGAATTTTCATTAGAGTAGTGGCATGATACAAGAAACTTTCAATGGCTTGCCTTACCAAAGGTTCTAGCTAGTCCCTATTTACAGATACAAAAGTGACTCTTAGTTTATTTAAGATGATCCTTTAATCTCCACAATGTATTAAATACTGGAGTAATATAATTCTTTGATGTTCGTAACACAATAACTACTAGAGTTGCATGACTCTTGAGCTAGCTAATCTTAATAACAAACTTAATTACAAATTAACTTTTGATGTGAGAGGACTTCTGTAAAAGCAAGTAACTTGCTTTTACATGGAACTAAAAGAAAAAGATTTCAATATTTTTGAAACATCTAAAAAGGAACGAGATAATGTTCTATGTAAAAGAAATCTTTTATAAAACAGGAATCTAGAATTTCGATTAGAGCCGGCTACCCGCCTCCTTCCTCAACTGGACAATGCCAAAAAGAGTAGGGAGGCCAGATTTGGTCTCCGCACTGCTGGCCAGGAGGAAGGGAGGCAGGCGAATCCCGGCCCCTTCCACAATTAATCAAGCAAAAAAATCATAGAAATAAAGGAAAATAAGAAAGAAAGCAGAGCGAAACAGGTGATTCTTACCATGTATTGACGCCTAGATATCGCCATCTTAAATCCAGTATGATATTGAAGAAATAAAGGAAAATAAAAAGGAAAGAATCAGAGGCTTCTTTTTGGTATGGGAGGAATCAGAGGCTTTCGCATATCACATTTGTCACCAAATGCATTGTTCCCATCTATGAACACTTGCCGAGATATACCATTGAAACGGGGCCATGGTTCCTCTTCTAAACAATCCACGAAGGAAGCTTTTTCTAGAGTTCTTTCGGTCTCTTTTAGACTCTCTTAATCATTTCTTTTTCCAAAGGCTTTGGTAGGCTTAGTATATTTATGTTCCCAACCCTCTTCTCATGTTTTTTCTCCTCGTTTATGATATTACACTGATTTCTTCATCTCTACTTGCCACGATCTCATATTTTTAATTTTCTCTTAGTTGCGTATTTGTTTGATGCTCCAAATTAAATAGACTAGAGAGTTATGTACAGGAGTTAGTATAATGTTTCTAATTTGTTGGTGGGCAGTACCTGAGGGCCAATACCTAACCAAAGAGAGAGATAAAGAGCGATAGAAGCACGTGGTAACCATGGAGCGTGCAAAATTCCTTTTCGTTGCCGCTTTCAGTCTTCTCATATCAAGCTTTGGTGTTTTTTTTTCCCCACACATCAAGTTTTGGTATTCATACTGGTATTTTACTGAACTTTACCAACTTTGTTATATGACTAAGTAGTTAAATAGTATGATCCTGTGTACCATTCTGTCTGCGATTGACAATGTTACTTAAAACTGCAATATCATGTTATATATTTATGCATTACGTTGTGACTGACAGCACTTGCATGTTTAGATTTTTGAGGCGAGTTTGGTGAATGGTGCAGGAGCTGAAGGCATTTGGCATAAACTATGGCTTGTCGGGCAACAACCTCCCGTCACTAGATAAGGTGGTGGCTCTCTTGCGATCCCATAAAATCACCATGATCCGCCTCTTCGACCCTAACCCTGCTTTCCTTCTGCCCTCAACAACTCTGGCATAGCGGTCGTACTTGGCACCCTCAACAACGACCTCTTGATGCTAGCTTCTGACCTAACCTTCACCACCATCTGGGTCCGAACCAATGTAATGCTTTACCTTTAATTTCTAATATACAATACTGTTAATATATTAATATAATAAAAGACTTCTAAGTCTATATTATCTAGCGTATCAACATCTTAATAAAATTTTTTTTCCTGTTTAGTTGGTATATTATTCTCTATCAATTATGAAGTTAGCTAAGAGGGAATCGGCATGACTCTCAAGGAAGAGAAAGCAAAAAATTAATCAAAAAATTCTCAATGATTTTTTGCTTTCTCTTCCTTGAACGTCGTGCTAATTCCCTATTAGCTAGCTTACTAATTGATAGAGAATAGCTTCCTAATTGATAGAGAATAATGCACCGATCGAGCTAAGAAAAAAATAAATTATTGAGATGTTAATATGCTAGCAAGTTATACCTAGCCTTTTATATGATATTTTAGGCTTAAGAGCCTTTTTATTATATTAATATATTAACAGCATTCTATACTAGAAGTTGAAGGTAAAGCATGACATGCTTATGAAGTATTAATATATTAACAGTATTTTATACTAGAAATTAAAGGTAAAGCATGACATTTTTCTTGAAAGACAAGAAACAAAGGCATTTGTTTACATAAGTGAACTTCTAAAAGAGGATAAAAGGATTTGGCAGTCACATATTGTGACCTGACTCTGAAAGAAAGTGAACTGGACAACAATACATATCAAGGGCATTGACTAGCTAAGTTAATAAACATGTATAAAGAGGTTATTGCCTATTACCTTTTACATGTAAATTTATAATAGTCAAGTAGTTCATTAAACTAAATGCACTCACACGACAAGCCTCCTTTCCCGGAACCATTAGACTACATAGATAGAACAAGAAAGAAGTATGAGCAAGATAATCACATGAAAAGAGACATTTAATGCATAAATAGGATTAGAAAATTTTGAAGTACAACTGACTCACGATCAAGTCGGCAAGAGCAGTTTCAAATATATACTTTGATGGAAGTTTTGCCAGAACTCCTAAAAAGCATTCTAAAAAAATACAAGGAGACTAAAGAAACAATATGTACATCTGCGGGGAGTGATTGGCAAGTTAAATGATTACAAAATAGAAATATCAACAAAATAAAGAAGGAATACATGATCAATGAACAAGATAAAATACATAAATGATAGAATGACAAGATAGAGATTGAAAATGAACACTTACCTGAAAAATATTAACAGATCGCCCCGCACCATCCTGACAAAAATAAAGAACAAAGGGGAAAGGAACTGGTTAGAGATCTCGGAGCACCATGATGTAAAAAATAGTACTCAAAAAATATCAGTGCATAAAGGCGGAATAAAGGGAATGTAGTCGACAAAAACAATAAGGGAGACTGTAACTTGCATGAAGACTTAATATGTGACATTTGTTGGTTTTAAAATGTCCGAAACATATTTTCTTTTTGATCTTCTTATCATGCATATCTTCAAGATATATGTCTTCATTCCACAGAATCATCCGTCTTTCTCCATGTGCCATTTTCGCAGAGTTTTCCACCTCCTTTCTTATATGGTATATAAACTCATCAATAAGTATCTCCTCCGCTGGATCATGAAGTGCTATGAGCGTAGTTATGCCATTTGGCAACAGAATCTGAAACCTGTACACTTTTTCAGCATCATTATCACCATTGCCATCCAGGAATTCAACAAGAACCCTTTTACAGGACCTTCTATTTGCCATTTCACTCCAAAGAAATGCAAAAGTAATTCAACCGGCCAATTATGTTACTTCAGTCAGCTTCATGACAGTCCTGCCAAACATCAATTTGCAACCGTTGACTGAGACTATGATCATAATAACACATAATAATTTAGAAATATATATAGATTAGAAGGGTTAAAATCGCAAAAGATTTTCAAATGTCAATATCTCAATTAACTTAGCAGGCTTACTGAAACAAACTCAAAAATGAATGATCAAGAAAGATCGAAATGTTCCAAGTATCATAACACCTTGGCTAGTCTATAATTACCAACTAATAGATCAGCTAAAAACTAGAACAACCATTATTTAAATTATAGAATTTATTAATTAGTGGATGAAAATTCATAAATATGAGAATATACAAGATGTTAAACGTTTTCAGATGATCTACTGACACTGTATTGGCATTTAGTCACCAGAATATCAGTTTATACCATATCAATAAGCGCAAAAAAATGAAACTAGAGTAGCACCTTCTAAAATGCACAAGTTTGAAATATGAGGTTCCTTTTGTAAGAGACAAATATAATGAAACTACTTTTTCTAAAAAATCCAAAAGAACATATATAACTTTCTGCATTAATATCAACCTAAGAGATAAAATAAAAAATAGTAACAGCTACATGTAGCTAGACTTTGAATAGAATAGATCACAATAGATTTTAGACTTAAGCAAACTCTATCCGACCACGTGGAAAGGTTCGCCATGTTGGCGCCAGATCCATACTAACCCGGTATAGTGTTAATATGCCTGGTAATGGTCAGTGCGGTATACTGACACCTGATACATACCCTGCAGTGTGTACCAGTTCGGTACCAATATGGTATGGCATGTATGGTGAGCAACCGACTGGTATGGCATTCCATGATTGGAATCTTTCAGCATTCAATTAACTCTTCTCCATTAAATCTGAGTTTTGAAATGTAATGACACACATCATGCTATGACCTATTCAAGAAATACAACAAGTAGCATAACAAAAAAAAAAAAATTCTGACAAACCAACAAAGCTCTGTTAAAAGCAAGAAATAAAATGCCTCCCATTAGTATAGGACATCTGCATATGCCCATGAGATGAAGTCGCTGAATTTATTTAATCAATGTAAATAAAGGAATAAAATCCAGAAATCACCACATATAGCTAGAGTCGAAAAACAAAACACGATAGCACATGATGATGTCAAGGAAAACTAGAATAAAGCAACCAAAACGCGGTCAAAAATTGTAAGAAAGAAAATTAATTGTGTCAAGGCAACCATATACATACGCCCATGAGATGAAGGTTCTGGATCTATTGCACCAACATAAAACTCTAGGCAAATCTTTCTGTCAAAGGTTTATACACGCCATGCAAACATAAGTTTTAACAGAGAATGACACGCACCACTGCGCAACCGACTCAAGAAGATATTATAAATTCCAAAGCAGAAAAATCTCAAACAATACAAGAAATAATGTTCATAATCGCAAGTTTGCATGAATAAAACCATAGGTAAAGATAACTGATTTTATCGGGTCAATGTAAAACCAAGATCTTTTTGAAATCTAAACCTAAAGAAAACTCTACGCAAATCCTTTTGAAATCTTTCAAACTATTGTAAAACGACCACTAATAAACCCAAGTTTTAGCGGATAATAACACGTATTGCACTACAACCGATTCAAGAACACGATATAGGAACAAGAAGTTATGGAAAAGATTGCAAGCAAGAAAAGTTTGATAGGAGAAGCCAGAGACTCACCGAAGAACTCAGAGGCCATAGACTTGCATGGAGCCTGTGATCTTGCGAGTGCAATACCAGGACCAAGAAACGTTTCTAGCCCGTCTAAACCCTTGTAGCGGAAAATGAACGAATCAATATCCCCTTCTGAAGAGCTCCAAGGCCGCAAGACGAACCCTGCTCCGAGCTCTCGATCAAGAAGCGGAGGCCAAAGACTTGAACAACCTCGAGGAATTCTACGCTTACATGAGAAAAGATCGGAAGAATAAGAGGGGAGCGGGGAGAAGAAGGGAGAAAAGGGTGAGAAAAGAGAGAATGGGGATGGCCGGAGTAGACCTACCATTTGGACTAGGAAGTGGAGAGGGCGAGAGAACAAGAGACGCCGGCAGTGCCTTTCTTGGCTCGTTTATAAAGAGGCTTGTGCTCCTCTAGCTCAGTTGTTGGTTAAATGGTTCCCAGACCTGGTGGCCGTCCGCATGTTAACGATCATTTTTTAAGTGGATAATTAATTGGAACAGACGGTGTTACGTGCCGATAGTGGGAGGAATGATAGAGCCTTGATGCGACAGGTTGCCGTTGCCACATGAGAGGATTCAAACATAGCATGCTACGCTGGTCGCCCCGCTCTCTCCATTTTCTTACCAATATATATATATATATAT
>KE505802.1:156659-174742 GCA_000441515.1 Elaeis oleifera
TTTTCCAAGCCAAATTCATTAGTAACCCCCTCAATGCTTTGTAATCATCAAAATCAATTCAAGGAGCAACAATGGTATATCTCACTACTAGACAGAACTAATTTATAGGATCACATAACAAAGAAATTAGATCTGGATTAAACAATTAGGCTTATAAAATTTTAATTGGATTTAAAAAATCCTATTGGGTTTAGAGTAACCTTGCTCGTACAAGGTTGAACCCAATTCCTCTCTTAACTTGAATTTCTTATTTGATAAGA
This sequence comes from Elaeis oleifera, assembly GCA_000441515.1. NCBI lineage: Eukaryota > Viridiplantae > Streptophyta > Magnoliopsida > Arecales > Arecaceae > Elaeis > Elaeis oleifera. Next base: position 156,920 of record KE505802.1, read on the forward strand.
ATTAATTTGAGTTAATTATTTGCTAAGAATTTAAATAAATTAGATTTATTAGACTTCAATTGTTGGGTGCCTAGAGTTTTGAATCATATGTATTAGGGGTTCAAACCCTAATCAATTTCTTGATTGAAATTTATGGGGCGCCATTTGATTTGATCAAGTGTGGGCATGCCCACCTCATTGGTGGCAAGAAGGACAAGGGAGAGAAGCCCCCTCTCCTCTTAGTGGCATGTGAAAGAGATCCCTAGAGGGCACCAACCCTTGGCGCCCCTTGGTTCAATTAGGCATGAACAAAGGTGAGTTATACAAAGTGTCCTAATGCGAGTAGGACTCACATTAAGGGGCTGATTTGGTTTTGAATAGGATTCAAATCTCTTCTCTATTTAAAAGGCTTTTCTTAAGAATTATTAATCAAATTTTTGGATTACTCTTGGCCTCAAAACAGCCCCCCCCACCTCCCTCTTCTTCTTCCTTGGTTCATGCATCCAACATTTGGACATCCCACCATCTCCACACCCAAAAGGAGTTTGGGAGTCCCTCTTGTTTGTTGGCTTTCAAACTTTGGTTGCTAAAAAATTAAGGGAAGGAGATCAAGAAAAGAAGGTAATAAAAAGATCAAGACAAAGATCAAAAAGTTGATCAAGATTTAGGCTTCGGTCAGATTTACAGGGTAATCGTTCTTGGAGAAGAAAGATCTACACTATAGAGGGCTGATCTAGACTGATCTTGAGTAGATACCCATAGAGACTAGATAGTTGCATGGCTAAGGAAGAATCTACCTTCTTTCAGATCCATATTTGAAGAAAGAAAAAGTGAAACAGATATGTGATATGATCACATATTTATTTTCAGAATAAAATTCAGCATGTGTCAATTTCAGTATGTGAAGTAGATCTTGTGTGCTATGTTCTTATGCATGTATGATTTAGATTAAGAGATATTTTAATCTTCTATTTCACTATATTATTTAGAAAAAAAATTTGAAACACATATGCATGTACTCATGAGAAAATTCAACAGTGGTATCAAAGCCACAGATTTCGTATGCAAGAAATTGATATATATATTTTGAATAATTTAAATTTATTTTGTTGATACATGGGATGTATAGATATTTAATTTGAATTTAAAATTTATTTTATATTTGATTTTCAGTTCATATATAGGATATACGAAGGCATGCATAAATCTGAAAAATTATTATAGATAGTTTTTTAGTTCATATATGTGATATATGTTTGCATACAAGAATCTAAAATTTTAAGATCTGATTTATGACTCATATATGAGATGTATGATTGCCTATTTAGGTTTGAAAATTAGTTTAAATTTGATTGATGATTTGTATATGGGATATATAATATCTTGACAGGATCTGAATTTTTATTTAGATCTAAATTTTACATATATATATGAGATATATGCTTGTATGTTAAATCTAAAATTAATTTATGATTTAAACTTATTTTTATGTAAAGAATTTAGATCTAAAATTAGTTTATGATCTAAAATTTATGTTTGTGCATAAAGGTTTGATCATGGTAAATAAAAATTAGGTCATATAATTACATTACATTTAAGATTTTTGATTTAGACATAATGGATCTAATTTGATTAAGTAATTGATTAGATCAAGTCAAGTATCAATTAGGATTAGATCAATTAAGTCTTAGATCATTCAATTATTGTCGATCAAATCGATTAAATCTTATATACAGAATTGATTAACCTAAGGATCTAATTCGGCTCGATAGTTTGAACCTGATTCGCTTAAGCTAACTTATTTGGATCAATTATCCTATTGGTGTCTAAGATAAATAATTGAGAGGTGGTTGTTTAATTGGTTTCATTCGCTAACTTGGTCAATTTATTTGTGTCAAAGAAAAGCAATGGGGGTACCCTCACCGATTTTTACTTATCTGATCAATTTGGAAGATTGAGTTTTCAATATGCTTGCTTGATAGTTGGTTTAGCCCATGCCAATTAGATTGATCATATGATGACTAATTAGGTGAGGCCTAAACATAAAATCTTCTCATAAATATTAAGTCTAGAGGTCTTCCATCATTGTAGATATGCAGGCGTGCTACTGGTGTTGATTGTTCGCGGCTGGTCACAGTGGTTCAGTTGCATTGAAACAGACAACCACTCTATTAGCAAAGAGTTGCTCTATGATAAGGATGTGATTGAGCCCAATATCTATCAGGTAAGAGACCTAATGATGGCCTTGCACCTGCTTGTGAACGATGGGTCAGGCTTAACTAAGGAGTGTGGTCAATATCTATCAAGTGAGCCCACATGACTTAAAACCAAGTAGCTGCAACATGCTTAGAAAGTATCTGGGCAAGGAGTTATCCATACATCGATGTGCATGTTATTAATATCTGTCAGGTGAGGTGCATGACGTCGGTAAGACCGCAACACTCACTAAAGATCCAGTTGTCATGCTAGGATTTTATTTCCCATCTGAGGAGTGTAGGGATTCGACAAAATAGTAAAATTTTATTACTTTTAAATCCCTAAAGTAAATATAAATTTAAAGTATAAAAATCTAATTTGAATCTCTACTCTCACAGTTAAATCATGTCAGCTTCAAACCCTCTAGCCCGTATCCTTGAATCCAATTGTTTGATTGGAAGCAACTTTAAAGACTGGCTAAGAAACCTCAAGATTGCATTGATTTCTAAAAATTAGAATATGTACTTGACCAGGACCCTTCCGTGTTACCAAACCATCCTAGTGCTGAGCAGAAAGCAGTATATGATAAATGGATGGATGAAGACAATCGAGTTAAGTGCTATGTGTTGGTTTTCATGTCAAACAAGTTGCAGTGCCAGCATGAGCATATGTCCACTGCCAAGGTTATGATCACTCATCTACAAGATTTGTATAGTGAGCAGAGCCACACAGCGTACTTCAAAGTGTCCAAGAGACTCTTCAATATGAGGATGCACAAAGGGCAGTCAGTCCATGAATATTGTATGACAATGATCAAAGATATTAAGAAGCTTGAGAAGCTCGGGCTAAATATACAAAAAAATTATAGATGAATTTGATCCTTCAATCCCTTACTATTCATATAATCAATTTATTATAAATTTTTATATAAACAAACTGAATTGTACTATACCTGAACTAGTCAACATGTTGGTCACTATTAAGGAAACCTTGAAAAGTTCAAGGGGCACTGTTCTTGCTATGGAGTGAACTTCTTCATCCAAGATAAAGTCTGGTTAGAAGAAGAAGAATAAATACATGAAGAAGCAGAAGAAAGACATCAAGCTAAAGAAGGATGTTTCGAAGAAGGCTATAGCGAAAGGAAAGTATTTTCACTGTGACACTGAAGGCCATTGGAGGAGAAACTGTCCACTCTATCTGGAGAGCGGAAGACCAAAAAGGGCGACACTCCTTCGGAAGGTATGTCAAGTATGCTCGTAATTGAATCAAACTTAATAATTTCTTCTACTATTAGTTGGGTATTGAACTCTGATTCGAGTACTTATATATGTACTTCAATGCAGGATCTTATAGGAAGTAGGATGTTGAGGGAATGTGATATGATCTTTCGGATCAACAATGGAGCAAAAATTACTACAGAAGCTGTTGGCACTTATCCTCTTTGATTATCATCATAATTTAGATTAGATTTAAAGACTGTTATTTTGTACCTGTAGCTAGTCAAAATTTGATTTCTCTATTTGTGTTAGCATAGGATGGTTTTGATTTTAATTTCAATAAAATTTTATTTATTTATTTATGAATAAATTATTGCACGTGATCTTTTGATTGACAGTCTTTATCACTTGCATGTTGATGTGAATGTGAATTTAAACGAATAAGTGAGTACCATAGGTCAAAAGAGATCTAGAGATAAAATTAACTAGAACTACTTATGGCATTATAGACTAGACCATATTAGAGAGGATAGGATAAACAAACTAAAAAGAATGAGATCCTTGACTCTTTTGGTTCTGAGTCATATCCAGCTTATGAATCTTGTCTTTGAGAAAATGGCTAAGTTATCCTTTGTAGGACATGGAGAAAGAGACACTGAGTTATTTGCTCTGATACACATCTATGTGTGTGGACCATTTGATCTGCAGATCAGGGGTGGTTATAGCTATTTTATTATCTTTATCGATAATCTATCATGGTACATGTATATATTTCTAATGAGACACAAATCTGAAGCCTTTGAAAAGTTTAAAGAATTCAGAAATAAAGTAGAGAAATAAACAAGTAAACCCATTAAGGTTCTTCGATCTGATCGAAGAGGTGAATATCTTAGTCAAAAATTTGTAGGATATCTTAAAGATAACGGCATAGTCTCTCAATAGACTCCTTCAGAAATACTTCAGCTTAATGGGATATCTGAAAGGAGGAATAGGACCCTATTAGGTATGATTTGATCCATAATGAGCTTCATTGATTTATCCTTATATCTTCGGGATATACCTTATTAATTGCAATATACCTATTGAATAGAGTTCCATCAAAATCCATTACTACCACACCATATGAGATATGGCATGGTAAGAAGTCAAGTTTAGGTTATCTAAAGACTTAAGGATGTCCAGTCTATGTCAGAAAATAGATGGCTGACAAATTAAAGGATAGATCTGTAATAGCTTCTTTTATTGGATATTCGAAAGAAATCATAGGATACTACTTTATTTTTATAAGATCATAATGTGATTGTGAGTCATCATTCCAAATTCTAGAAAACCAGTTTATTGAGGAAGGAGACAGTGGAAGGTTAATTGAGCTTGAAGAGAAGGTCTCTGAAGAGCAACGAGCTATAGATCCTCAGAAATCTATTATTCATGAGCCAATAGTTGATATTCCTCCACCATCTCGTAGATCTAGTAGAGTCTCTCATCTTTCTAAAAGGTACATAGGTATGTTTATGGAGGAAGTAGAGGAAATGTTACTTATGGGAGATAAGAGTCATGGAGATGATCTGAATACCTTTGATGAGGCGATGTCTGACATCGATTTTGAGAAATTATTTAATGCAATGAAGTCAAAAATTGACTCAATACACTCGAACTAAGTATGGACCTTAGTGGATCCACATGAGGGTATAGTATCCATTAGATGTAAATAGATCTACAAAAGAAAATAGGTGTAGATGGTAAGGTAGAGACCTATAAAGCTAGGCTTGTGGTAAAATGTTATAATCAGTATGAAAGCATTGTCTATTAGAAAACCTTCTCATTTGTAGCCATGCTAAAATCAATCTACACTTTGCTTGCTGTTGCAGTGTTCTATGATTATGAAATCTGGTAGATAGATATGAAAACTGCTTTCTTGAATGGATTCTTGAGGAAGATATCAATATGGAGCAGCCTTTGGGTTTCACATCCGATAATGATGATCGCTGAGTCTGCAAGCTGTAAAGGTCCATATATGGATTAAAGCAAGCTTCTCGGAGTTGGATTTTTCATTTTGATGATGCAATCAAATCATTGGTTCATCAAAAATGAGGAGAAACCTTATATATACAAAAGGGTCAATAAAGTGCAATAACATTCTTCATATTGTATGTAGATGATATTTTCTCATTGGAAATGATATCCCCATGCTGACATCTGTCAAAAGATAGTTGTCCAAAAAATTCTCCATGAAAGATCTAGGAGAAGCATCCTATATTCTCGAAATAAAGGTCTATAGGAATAGATCTAAAAGGATGCTAGGTCTGTCACAAAAATTGTACATAGAGAAAATGCTTAAGAAGTTCAGCGTAGAAACTCTAAAAGAGGACTTCTAACTCCTAGATATAGTATTCATCTTTCTAAGATGATGTGTCTGACCACATCTGAGGAAGTTCAGTGCATGAGTAGGATTCTTTATTTCTTGACCATAGAGAATCTCATGTATGCCATATTGTGTACTCAACTAGATATTGCCCTTGCTATGAGTGTCACGGATAGGTATCAGTCGAATCTAAATGAGAAGCATTGGATAGCTATGAAGAATATCCTTAAGTATTTGAGAAGAACTAAGGATTTGTTCTTAGTCTTTGGAAGAGGGTCTGAGTTGCGGTCAAGGGTTATACTGATTCAGACTTCATATCTGATCCTGATGATAGAAAGCCTATATCAGGATATGTATTCGTATGCAATAGTGGTGTAGTTAGTTGGAAGAGTTCTAAACAACCTATCATAGCAAATTTGACCATAGAAGTCAAGTATATCATTGTTTCGGATGCTGCAAAAGAAGACTTCTGGTTCAAGAAGTTCATCGCAGAACTTGAGGTAATGATATCTGATGCCATATCACTATATTGCAACAACAATGGAGCCATAGCACTCGCTAAGGAGTCGAGGTCTCATCAAAAATCAAAGTACATCAAACGACGGATCCATATTATATGCGACTACCTCGAAAAGAATATGTTAAGATACAAAAGTAGACTCAATGGACAACATGATAGATCCGCTGATAAATAATTGAGCCAGCCAAAGATGAAAGTCCACCTTGAGAAGATGGGACTTAGATTAGTGGCCAATTGGCTTTAGTCCAAGTGGAAGATTATTGGATGTATGTCCTAGAAGCCAATATGACTGACACATTATAAAAACTCTAGAATATAATTTATATTTAAATATTGATTTGATCAATAAAAGATAAATTTATTTTCATTCAAGTGTGATGTATCCTTGAATCATCTATGGAATTAATACTTACGATACATATTCTCATGGTATTAAGAATTAGAGGTATGTATAAATATTGACCCAAAGATTGATTTTGATGATGATAAAGAGTTTTGAGTATAAGTTATGTGTTATTCAAATTTAAAGAGTTTTAGTGAGGATTAAATCAATTTTAGAAGGCAAGCCTAGCTTAAAAATTAATTTGGAGAAGAAAGGCTAAAAATTACTTTTGGCATGCCTGGCATACAAACTGAGCTGACCCAGTCACAGAGAATAGTCAAAAGATAGAAAGATTGAAGTGTCATGGAACAATTTAGTTAGCCGACCCAATTCAAAGTGAGCCAATCCAGTTTCATACTGAGCCGACCAACTGAGCAGTAGAGCAGAAAAAGACAGAAAGCAGTATTTCAACCTGATGCCACTGAGCTGATTCAGTTTAGGACTGAGCTGACCTATTGAGGAACTGAGCCAACTCAGAGAAAACTGAGCCGACCCAGTGACCTATAATGACTAGTTTTTATTTGTAGCTTTTTTGTTCCCAATGTCTCACAATAGCTACTTCAGCCTTTTCAGTGGCTAGAATACTTTTCTAGCCTCTGTCAAGCCTATTTAAAGGTGAAAAATCAAAAAAATTAGAAGAAAAGTGAATTGAAAGAAAAATCATTCAAATTTGAGAGCTTCATTGAATATCCAAGAAAAAGAGAGAAAAGAGAGAGATTCAAGCACTGATTGCAGAGGACATTCAAAAGCTATCTTCAACAACATCTTCAATATTCTCTCAGCTTTAAAGGAAGAGAAAGCCAAGCATCAAAGAGAAATCCTTCGGCCTCTTCATCATGCTCAAAAAGAGTTTTCTTTTGTTTTGTTTTACGCTGAATTTGTATTTTGTTCTTTATAAGTTTTTTTGGGGAAAAAACTTGGGGTTAAGATTGGTCCAAGCCTAAAATTGGATGTTGTATTGGTTGTGGTTGGTGAATAAGGTTAAAACTAACTAGGTTGATAGTGAGCCCAGAAAATTATCGGTGTAGGGTTGTGGTTGGTGAGCCCGAGAAAACCAACTGAATTTATTTGTGAGGTCAGAAAATAAATACACTATAGTCAAGAGATTATAGTAGAATCTCCATAGAGAGCTTGGAGAGTGGATGTAAGAGCAGGTTGCTTCAAATCATTATAAATTTATGTGTTTGTGTTATGCTTTATTATGTTTGATTTACATGCTTTCAATACTTGCTTAGCTTAGTTTTATTTACTGTTACATATTATTCTCACCACATAATCATTTAAGTTAGATGCACATAATTGGTTAGAGTTTTTAATTTGACTTAAATTTTAAATATCCAATTCACCTCCCCTTGGGTAGCCATACCTGGGCAACAATGGTATCAGAACAAGTGCTCTGCTATTATTTGTTGACCTAACGGTCAAGAGCTAAAGATCATGGCAACCCCAAGTGGTTTTACATTCACCGAAGGATAATCCACCTCCAGGCCACCACTTTTTGATGAAACAAGTTATTCTTTTGAAAATTGAAATGAAGATTTTCATACAAGCTCTAGACTATGAGTTATAGAAAATCATAACTAGAGGACCACACACAACCACAATTAATATTAATGGAGTTCTTCTTCTCTAGCTCGAAAAGGATTGGGATGAATATGGTAAAAAGATGGCACAATTAAATGCAAAAGCCGTCAATATTCTTTATTGCTCTCTTGATGTACAAGAATTTAATAGAATATCCACTTATACATCGGCTCAAGAAATTTGGAAAAGGTTGGAAGTGACTCATGAAGGAGCAAGCCAAGTGAAAGAGTCTAAAATTAACTTAGTTATTCATAAATATGAAATGTTTAAATAAAAAATATGAATCAATTTTTGAAATATTTTCAAATTTATTGATATTATAAATGCTTTAAATGGCCTTGGCAAGACTTATTCTAACTATGATCTTGTTTGTAAGGTGTTGAGATCTTTGCCAAGAGAATGGGAAGTAAAGTAACGGCCATACAAGAAGTAAAAGATTTTACAAAGCTGTCCCTTAAAGAGTTGATGGGTTCACTCATGACCCATGAACTAAACATGACTCAAAAAGAAGAAGAAAAAGAATCAAGGAAGATGAAGACCATCGCCTTCAAATCCACTGCACAGTATGAAGAATGCGATTAGTCAGATGGAGAAGAAGAAGATGAAGAAGAAAGTGATAAAGAGGAGGACTTGGCACTTTTGATAAGAAAATTTAAAAAGTTCTTCATGGAGAAAATATGAAGAAGAAAGAGAATTAAAATAAAGAAAGGTCACTAGCAAGCACCCTAAAGAGAAAGAAAAAGGTATGCTAGGATTATGGGGAGATAGTGACATGTCAAATTCGGATGAGGAAGAGGAGAATGCAAGTCTTTGTCTCATGGCTATGAAGGATGAGGTAAATCATGAAACTCTTCCAATTTACTTTGATGAATTATTTGATGCCTTCAATGAATTAATGGATGAATTCAATAAGTTAAGACCGAAAATAAAGAGCCCAAAAATCAAATCATAGCTTAATGAAAGAAAACATATTTTAGCAAATGAAAGGAAGAATGGTTGAAATCTGAAAATCATTGGCTAAAGAAAATGTTGAGTTGAAAGAAAAATGTGAAAGTATGAAACTCTTCCTAAAAGAAATAAAATCTTCTAAAAGAAAGAAAGAGCTTTTGAGAGATAATGAAAATTAAGAAAGAGATTGAGATTTGAACCAATAGCTGAAAATTTATCCTTAGTTTTCAAATCACCAATCAATGATAAATAATAATAATAAGGTTGTTTTCAATAAATCTAGTTTTAATCCTTTAAGAAAATAGCAACATACTAGAAATATGATTACAAAAGCTTCATTTAAAATTATTCTATCAAGTACTTTCAATGTAATCAAATTGGTCAAAAATTTTGAATATAACTTTAAAGAATTGGCCATACATTGGTTAACAAATTGGGTTCTAAAGGAACCTTGAATACTAACTCCTATGGATCCAAGAAAGCTTGGGTACCCAAAATTGTGAAATGATTTTGTAGGTACACTAAGGATCCAATGAAATGAACGGATAAAATTCTTATGGATGGTTATCTTGGAAATAAACTGGATGGGTGATGGTGCATAGTAAAATCTGAATCCTTCTCATCATACCATCAATGTTTATGTGATTGATTTTAATGATCTATCTATATGATTTCTTATTATGTTTGCTTATTAGAATTATTTTTTATGTTTGCTAAATTAGTATGATAGATTGATTTTGATGATGTGCTTATAATGATCACATTGTATGATTTGAATGATTTGATTTTTCTAATGCTTAAGTATGTTGATTACTATGCCCTTTATTCTATGTGAGCGTGATTCCTTCTAATTTGGTAAATTTCTTAGTTTCCATATTATAATGCCTTGAGAAACTTAAATCAAAATAAGTATGATTAATCATTGATTTATTTGATTGCAAAATAATAGATTGAACTAAATTTTTGACTTTCCCACATAAGTTGCTTAAAATAGCTTTGTTTGCAGAATAAAGGGGGAGAAAATTTGGTAATTAAAGAAATAATTTATCATCGAAATGATATCATAATGTGATATTTTTCATAATATGATATTAATTTGAATATGAGACACAAAATTCAACAAGGATAAGAATTAATAGTTGTAACAAGAGTAAGCAAGGAATGAAACTAATAATTTTGGCATATAGTAACAGAGAGCAAATTTTGAATGAAAATTGAACTCAATTGATTATGATATTAAGGGGGAGTTAAATATTTTTGGATTATTAAAGCAAAATTTACTCTGTTGATCTTATTGATTATTTCATTAAATTATTCTTTTTGATGATATCAAATAGGAGAGAGATAGTGAGTATATGCATGAGCTTAAATTTGAATGAAGTATATTTATATTGTTTATTGGTTTCATGCTTCATAAATGTATGATTTTTTAAAACCCACTATATATTATTTTACATATACTCAAAAATTTTGTCATCATCAAAAAGGGAGAGATTGTTGATCCAAAGATTGATTTTGATGATGACAAAGAGTTTTGAGTATAAGTTATGTATTATTCAAATTTAAAGAGTTTTAATGAGGCTTAAATCAATTTTAGAAGGTAAGTCTATCCTAAAATTAATTTGGAGAAGAAAGGCTAAAAAATTATTTTTGACATGTCTGGCATGCAAACTGGGCTAACCCAGTTTTAACTAAGCCAACCCAGTGGCAGAGAACAGTCAAAAGATAGAAAGACTAAAGTTTCATGGAACAGTTTAGTTAGTCAACCCAGTTTAACTAAGCCGACTTAGTTTCATACTGAGCCGACCAACTGAGTAGTGGAGTAGAAAAGACAGAAAGCAGTATTTTAGCCTGATGCCATTGGATCGATTCAGTTTAGGACTGAGCCGATCTAGTGAGGAACTGAGCCGACTCAGAGAAAATTGAGTCGATCCAGTGATCTGTAACGGCTAATTTTTGTTTTACAGCTTTTTGTCCCTATTGTCTCACAATGGCTACTTCAGCCCTTCCAATGGCTAGAATACTTTCTCCAGCCTCTGTTAAGCCTATTCAAAGGTGAAGAATTAAGAAAAAGAAGAGAAGTAAATTGAAAAAAAAATCATTCAAGTTTGAGAGCTTCATTGAATATCCAAGAAAAAGAGAGAAAAAGAGAGATTCAAGCACTGATTTTAGAGGACATTCAAGAGCTATCATCAATACCATCTTCAACATTCTTTCAACTTCAAAGGAAGAGAAATCCTAGAATCAAAAAATAATTCTTCGACCTCTTCATCATGCTCAAAAGAGTTTTCTTTTATTTTGTTTTGTGTTGAATTTATATTTTATTCTTTACAAGTTTCTTTAAGGAAAAGAAACTTGGGATTAAGGTTGGTCCAAGCCTAAAGTTGGATATTGTATTGGTTATGGTTGGTGAGCGAAGGTTAAAATCAACTGGATTGATTGTGAGCCCAAAAAACTATCGGTGTAGGATTGTGGTTGGAGAGCTCGAAAAAACCAACAAGATTTGTTTATGAGCCCGAAAAATAACACACTGTAGTCAAGAGATTATAGTAAATTTTAAGAAAAGCTTGGGAAGTGGATGTAGGAGCGGGTTGCTCTGAACTACTATAAATTTATGTATTTGTGTTGTGCTTTATTATGTTTGATTTACATACTTTCAATACTTGCTTAGTTTAGTTTTATTTTACTGCTACATATTTTTCTCACCACACAATCACTTAAGTTAGAAGCATATAATTGGTTAAAATTTTAATTTGACTTAAGATTTTTAAAATACCCGATTCACCTTCCTCTTGGGTAGCCATACTTGGGCCACAATAAATAATTTCTAAATGCTCCTGATCATAGTATCATCATGTAGACGGTGATCGATTTGGATAGATAGGTGCATAGATCACTTCCATTGGGGTTAATGAGTCTCTAATCTATAGTATAGAGATATTGAGCGATAAGTGCAGGTAGTTGTTAGAAAATAATTAGTACTGTGTGTGAACATACGAGAGATCATGTGGATTTCTACTCAATTATCAGTGATCATCTCGATGCTGTAATTGTGTAAATATTTTTTTAATTTACAATGGCACGGTTGCTCATAGTGAAGCTACTGAAGTTTGATTGACATATAAACATGGCCTCATTGAGTCTTTGTAGTGAATATTGATGATAGTTGGTCTACTATAGGAGTAGGATGAGTATTTAGATAGAATCTATTGATCTTGATAGAAAGAAGTAGTCCTATGAGATTTGAGAGGCTAAGTTCATGTGGCCACAGCAGTGTGATTGATGGAAAAGAATTTTTATGATAATCATAATTAGACTTGAGCTAATAGAATCTATCATATGACTGATGATGAGATTTAACGATTCATCCATGACCTGCCATCTAGTCAGAACTCACGATAGAAGGACTAAATCACATGAAAACTATACCTTGAGATTTTTTTCGATTCTACTAGGTTGCCACTATATACTGTTAGGTGTCACTGATGGATTATAAGAGCTCACTAGGATTGTTCAGGATCGACGATCATTATTGAGTTAGAGTGGAGTTGTTCCGACCCATTAACCTTGCTAGCACAAGGTTAAACTCAATTCCTCTCTTTACTTAAATTTTTTATTTGATAAGAATTAATTTAAGTTAATTACCTACTAAGATATAAATGAATTAGATTCATTGGACTTCAATTGTTGGGTATCTAGGATTTTGGATCATACGCATTAGGGGTTCAAACCCCTAATCAATTCATTGATTGAAATTTGTGGGGTGCCACTTGATTTGATCAAGTGTGGGCATGCCCATCTCATTGGTGGCATGAAGGATAAGGGAGAGGTGCCCCCTCTCCTCTAAGTGGCGTGTGAAAGAGATCCCTAGAGGGCATCAAGTGTTGGTGCCCTCTTGATTCAATTAGGCATGGGCAAAGGTGAGTTATGCAAGGAGTCCTAATATGAGTAGGGCTCATATTATGGGCTGATTTGGTGTTGAATAGGATTCAAACCTCTCCTCTATTTAAAAAGGTTCTTCCCTAGGAGTTATTAATCAGATTTTCAGATTACTCTTGGACTCAAAATGGTCCCCCATGCCTCCCTCTTCTTCTCCCTTTGTTTCATGCATCCAACCTTTGGACGTCCCACCATCTCCACGCCCAAAAGGAGTTTGGGTGTCCCTCTTGCTTGCTAGTTTTCAGACTATTAACCCCAAGGATTGATTTTAATGAATAACAAACTGATTGAGTATATATTTTGAACTAATGATTTTCTTAAGATTATGTTTTAGAAAATTTGTAGAGTATCAAGAGAGTAAATTTTAAAATACAATCAAAAATAATAAAAAATCTGGAAGTTTTTGAGTGTGGCACACATCTAAAATAAAGTTAGGGAAGGGTATCCAATGATTTGAATTGAAGAATTTTTCAAATAAAAAAGTGTACAAAAAGTTTAGTGGAGGGCATCTCAAGTTGACTGAAGGTTGATTCAAATCGACTCAAGCTGAAACAATAAGCAAAAATAGCTCTGGTATGTAGTTATTTTCAACCAACACACCCTCGAGTTGACTCAAATTTGAGTGACCGACTCGAATGAAGAATGCCAAAATTATAATTTTCAAAATGAACCGAGCGGCAGCTTGAGTCAACTCGGGTTGCTCGAGTCAAAGTTACAGAAAAAGATCGAGAGGCATACTTTTAGAAAATGGACTTAGAGGCCATTCGAGTCAACTCAAGCCTAATCCGAGTCGACTCGAGTTCCAACGGCTAGCTCTGTAGAAATTTAAGAATGGTCCAGAAATGCTTCTAACAGCTATTTTCATATTCCAATGGCTAGAAATGATTTTTAAGATTTCAATCAGTGGTTTAAAGTCTCCAACAATTTTTGAAGTGACAAAATAAGAGAATCAAAATGGAAAATCTAAAATCAAGAGCAAAAATCCAAAAGCATTGAAAAAGAGTATTCATTTCTAACCACTTGAATTATCAAATCAAGAGATTCTCTCTAGCAAGAAGACAAGTTCATCTTCTCAAAAGCTTTCATAAAAGAAGATTCAAGAGCCTCATCGATATTTTGCTCATTAAAAGAGCTTTTTATTTCAATTATTATTTTACTTTTGTCTTTATTTAACTAGCTTCAATAGGGGTTTGAAGCTAGGGGATAGGCCCATCCAAATTTGAGAATTAGATTATAAGCCAAGGGTTGGCTTGTTTGTTGGTTGTGGTTGGTGATCCGGTGTAAAACTAACTAGATTTTGGATAGTAAGTCCAAAAAACTATCTGACTATAATCTTGGATAAATTATAGTAAAATTTCTATGTGGATCTTGGAGAGTGGACGTAGGTACAAAGGGCACTGAACCACTATATATCATGTGTCCTTGTGCTTGTGTTCTTCTTTCTAGCTTTTCTTACATTTATATTTCTGCATACTTGAATTCTACACTTATCAACACTTCACTGGTTTTTAAAATAGCACATTACTTGTTTAAATTTGAAACCCAATTCACCCCCCCCCCTCTTGGGTTGTTTTATTGGGCAATAAGTGGTATCAGAGCCCGATACTCACTTGTATTTGATTTAATAATCAAGAGTTAAAATCAAATAGTAATCCAAATGAGTGCGTCCCTTGTCAAAGGGCAATCGACCAACTGTCCACCTTTGTTCAATGGAATAAACTATACTTATTGAAAATCACACATGCACATTTACATTCAAGCACTTGATTATCAACTTTGGAGAGTTATAATCAAAGGTCCACACACTCCCACAATCAAAGTAGATGGTAGTGAAATTCTCAAATCCGAAAAGGATTGGGATGAGCATGACATGAGAATGATAGAATTAAATGCTAAGCCCATTAATGTTCTATATTGTGCATTAGATCCTAATGAGTTTAATAGAATTTCTATATATGCATCAGCTAAGGAGATTTGGAATTGGTTAGAGGTCATCCATGAGGGTACCAATCAAGTAAAGAGTTCAAAAAAATATGCTCATGCATAAATATAAGTTATTTAAAATGAAAGTAAATGAATCTATTTCTAAAATATTTACTAGATTCATTGATATTATCAATGTTTTGAAAGGCTTAAAAAAATCTTATTCTAATAGTGAGCTTGTTAGCAAATTCTTAGATCACTTTTGAAGGCTTCGAAAGTGAAGGTCACGGCTATTCAAGAAGCCAAAGACCTTAACAAGATACTATTGGTAGAACTCCTTGGGTCTTTAATAACTCATGAGTTAACCATGAGGCAAAATATGGAGGAAGAACCAAAAAGAAGAGAACTATAGCTCTCAAGACTACCACCTCCAAGGATGATGATAGTGAAGAATTTGATGAAGAAGAGGAAGAAGATGATTTGGCACTGATGGCAAGGAAGTTTAAAAGATTCATAAAAGAAAGAAGCAAAATTTTAAGAGAAGGACACTTAAAGGAGAACCAAGCAAAGATAGACAGAAGGAGAAAGACAAGAAACTTTCATATACTTGAATGCAAGAAGTTTGGTCACTTCAAAATAGACTATCCTCTTCTCAAGAATCAAGCAAGAAGGTTAAGAAGAAGACAGTGATGGCAACATGGAGTGATATTAAGGACTCAAGCTCCGATAAAGAAGCACAAGAAGTTGCCAACAAGAGGCATTACAGATCTTTTGATTGAATTTAATGAAGTAATATTGACAAACAAAGAACTTAAGAAGCAAAATCTTAATTTGATTTATGAAAAGAAAAAGATTTCTAAAAATTTAATTCATTAACTTGTGAAAATCAAAAATTAAATGATGAGCTAAAGAAGATTAAATCATTTGTAGAGAAATTTACTTATAGCTCTGAAAAACTACATATATTATTGAATGAATAAAGAGCTATTTTTAACAAAATCGGGTTAGGATTTAAACCTCAAAAGAAGTAAAAATTACTAAAAAATCTATTTGTTAAAGATTCCTCAAATCCTACCTTAAATGTTTCATGTTATTGCTATGGTAGAATTGGTCATAAATCCTATGTATGGGACTTCAGAAAATTAAATGAAAAATAGTTAAAATAGTTGGGTTCCAAAGGAACCATGAGTACTAACCCTAAAGACCCAAGATGACTTAGATCCCTAAAAATTCTACTTGATTTCCTTATGTAGGAGTGTCTTATAGTCCGGGAGGAGAAAGATTTTGGTATCTTGATAGTGGCTGTTCAAGGCACATGATGCGTGACAAATCTTGATTTGTCACTTTGAACCTAAGATGGAGGAATGGTTATATTTAGAGATAATGGAAAAGGAGTATCATTGGTGTTGGTAATATTCATACCACTCCCTCCATAACCATTGAAAATGTATTATTAGTTGATGGATTGAAATATAATTTACTTAATATTAGCCAATTTTGTGATAAAGGGTTTGAAGTAACTTTTAAATCTTTATTATGCATAGTATCTGGTCTTAACAATAATGGCATTATGTTCATTGGACATGGACATGGCAATGTCTTTACATGGTGGATCTAGATGATCGATATATGAAGAATGGTCAATGTCTTGTAGCAATAGAAGCCAAAGTTAGTGAGATTAGTTGGTTGTAGTATCATAGATTAGGTCATGCTAGTATGGATTTACTTTCAAAACTCATTAAGAAAGATCTTATTAAAAGCTTACCAAAATTAAATTTTGAAAAGGATCGGATTTGTGATGCTTGTCAACTTGAAAAATAAACTAAGAATTCTTTTTAAACCTAAAGGTATGATTTCAACATCTAGACCTTTAGAATTACTTCACATGGATATATTTGGATCCACTAGAACCATAAGCTTAAGAGGTAAGAAATATGGACTTATAATTGTAGATAATTTTTTAAGATTTACTTTAATATTTTTAGCAAACAAAGCCTTTACCAAATTTTATCATAAAGTCTCAAATGAAAAGAATATTTTCATTGTATGCATTCATAGTGATCATGGCATCGAATTTGAAAATCTATATTTTAAAATTTTGTAATGAAAAAGAATTGATCTTAATTTTTTATATCTAAAACATCTCAATAAAATGGGATGGCAGAAAGAAAAAATAATACATTACAAGAAATAGCACATACTATATTATATAAAGATAATTTATCTAAATATTTTTGGATAGAAGCTATTAATACTACATGCTATATTTTAAATCATATATTAATTAGGCCTATTCTAAAGAAACACTATATGAATTCTGCAAAGAAAGAAACCAAACATAAACTACTTTCATATTTTTGATTATAGATGTTTTATACTAAATAATGGAAAGGATAATTTAGAAAAAATTGATGGCTAGTCAGATAAGGGTATCTTCTTAGGATACTCCACATCAAGCAAGGCATATAGAGTCTTCAATAAGAGAACTCTCGTTATTGAAGAATCTAGCTATGTAGTATTTGATGAATCTAATAATAAATCTTCTAGAAAGGAAGATGTTTAAGATGAGGATGCAGATATTCTCAATAACAAGATGGATAGCCTTATGCTAAAGATGATTCCCTCAAAATATTGAAGAAGATCTCAGAAAAGAGGATGAAGAATAAAAGGATGAAGAGCCCACTCCAAGTCCAAGAGAAGAACTACTAAAAGAGTAGAGGTATGCACATGGACATCCTAAAGATCTTATTATCTGTGATCCATCATAAGGGAT